>JAOBYK010435122.1:0-14673 GCA_025434845.1 Phenganax subtilis | reverse complement strand
GATCCAAAACTGTTACCCTGCCTGCATACATTCTGTAAATCTTGTTTGGAAAAAAGTCTAGAATCCCATGGTGGATCATTGTATTGTCCTGTTTGCCCAACAGAAATTAAATCGACTGAACTCTCTGAGTTAAAGAACAATTTCATGGTGAGCAACATGCTGCAAACTATTGACTTGAAAGAAGGTGTAGATGCGAAAAAATGTGACAGTTGTGATGAAGACGTAATTGCAACATCAAGATGTTTCGAATGTAGCGACTTTTTATGTCCAAGCTGCGTTGAAGCACATAAGCGAGTTCGTTTCACGAAAACACATCAAGTTGTTGCTATTAAGAACTTAGACGCAGATGCAATCGTTAGAACCCCAAGTTGTACAACTCATCTAGGTGAAGCATTGAAAATGTACTGCAAACAATGCAGAGAACCTGTGTGTGGAACGTGTCTTCGTTATGAACACGATGAACACTTGTTGATAACCTTAAAAGAAGCGGTGGAGAACACTGAACCGAAGTTAAATGCATTGCTTATAGCAACACAGGCAAAAATACCTATTTTACAACGCAAACTTAAAGGGCTCCAATCGTCAAAACATAAATTAGAATCAAAAGTGGACGAAGTTATAAAAGAGATTCAAGGAACATCGGCGAGGATTTTATTGGCGGTGAAAAGGCGAGAAAAAGATCTGTACAAGATGCTAAGAAAAATCCATGACACGAAGAGCGACCAGCTTGAATCTAAGGAACTGGCACTAGAGAATGATTTGATCCAAGTTTTGGATAGTTGTGATTTTGCCGAGGAGTTAGGGAAGATTGGTGACGAGGCCATGGTACTACACTTCAGTGAAATGACGTGTGCAAGGTAACATGAAGAAAACATTACAGATGATTACTCCGAGTAGAAGCTAGTTCTATGTGTATCAAAATAATGTTGTTTATATACTCCAATTCATTTTAAGTATTCCATCTGGTATTTTTCCGCTAGATTAAAAAGCCTGAGCGCCAAGGAGGAAGCGACTGTTCCTGAAATTAGCGAAAATGAAATTGAATACCTCGTTGAAGAAAAACAAGTTTTAGACGAACTGAAGATCTACGGCAAAGTATTGTCTAAAGAACAGAAAGTGAAGATGGATGAAAAAGTAGAGCGAAGAACCGAAAGGAATGACAGGAAAAGAGAAAACAGGAAGAACGAGAAGGATGATAATGAAATAAGAGAAGAGAAAAAAGCGACGGTCGAACGAAGAACAGGCTGGCTGCAAACTTTGACTAACCCTCGCAAATTAGTAAGAAGATTGAGTTTTGGCGGGGATGAGATAGAAGATAAGAAACCTGAGATCGAGTCAAAGGTTGAGAGTCAAGGAGATAAAACACTTACTGCACTGGAAACACAATCAAACAACGGAAAAAAAACCCAAGAAAAAGGATTTGAATCCATCTTAAAGTCCGAAAAACAAGAGAAAAATGAGAATGAGCATATATACGCCGTACCCGACAAAATGAAGTCTCCACCGAAACCACCAAGATTAACAAAAGACCCTAAAAGTCCTCCACTGACAAAAAAAGATCCCAAGAGTGCCCCATTATCAACAAAAGATCCCAAGAGTCTCCCTCTATCAAAAAAAGATCCTTGGAGTCACCCATTATCAACAAAGGACCCTCAGAGTTCCCCTGCATCACTGAAAGAAAGTCCCCGAAGCAAAGCAGCAACAACATCCCCCAATACATCATTCGAGCGCAGTTATCTCTCTTCCACAGAATCAGAACCTTCGAAGTCCCATTCAATCCTAAAACAACCCTCTCAAGAAAATATTGACCAATCACATGAGCCTAATTTAGCTCAAGTTTGGACAGTGCGCAGCGGGTCAACTTCATCGGGGGCTCATTCACAATCATATCTACCAAGCCTGTGTCTCTTGACCAAGAATCGCAGAGGTCGACCCAGGGAAGTTGAAATACAATTAGAGTCACCAGATAATAGCATTGTCTCCGCACAGATACTAGACCATAAAAATGGCACTTATACTATATTCTACTGCCCCTTAACGCCAGGCGAACATAACATGTACGTGAATATAGGAGGAAAGAAAATCAAACATGGAAAAAAAGTGTTGAATTTTTACGGAAAATTTAGCGAAATGGGAGCAGAAGAGTTGTTTCTAGCTAGACGTGTATTGAGTTGTATTCGTTGGCAAGTCACTCCCGGCTTCGTTGAGCTTAAAAACAAGAAATTGAAAGCAAATCCTGATATTTATATAAAACATTGAAAAATATACTCTGGCCAGACTAAAATATAGACTATTATAGACACTCATGTATTTTGTCTCGTAAAAAAAGTTGTTGAATCTTCTCGCTCTTTTCTTTAAAAGCTTTATCAACAAATTCAAGTTGTTTTCAAGTTTAACTTCATTATGTTAGAAATCTTGAGCGCCCGAAGCTCAAAAACAGTCAACATAATGGATGATAATTACAGAAATCATTATTTCATAAGGATAAAATCGAAATGAGCAGAACAAGACTTTTAAATGTAGAAAATTTTCACGTTATTATTCGCTTTATCAGCTAGCACAATTTTTCCTTCCGGAGTATAATCAATACCCATAGGACAGTCCAGTTGATCCACTGAACTTGGTTCAAATTTCGTCACAAACTTCAAATCAGGGTCGAAGACTTGAACTCTACAAGTTTGATCTGAAACCACAATGTAACCAGCGGCATCAATCGTAATACCAGTTGGGTATTGAAACTCACCATCGGCACTGCCTCGGCTTCCGAAGGTCTTCCGATGACGGCCGTCGGAATCAAAAACTTGAACCCGATGGTTTCTCGAATCGGTGACGACGATATCACCATCCGGAGTTACGGCAACATACATAGGACAATCTAAGTGACCATCTTGGCTACCATAGCAACCAAAATGACGTAAATAGACGCCATTTTCGTCAAAAACTTGCACTCTGTTGTTACCTTGATCGACTACCACTATGTGTCCCTCTTCATCAACAGCTATCCCTGTCGGATGGTCTAAGTACCCTTCATCGCTCCCGTGATCTCCAAACGACCTTAAGTATACACCATCAGAAGTGAAAACTTGTACTCGATGGTTGCCATGGTCACTCACAATGACGTCACAATGAGGCAAGATCGTGATGCCTGATGGGTACAACAGTTGTCCAAGATTTGAACCTTTGCTTCCAAATACCGAGACAAGTTTATCGCTAGAAGTAAACGTTTGTACGCGATGATTTGAGGTGTCAGCCACTAGAATATGACCGTTGTTACCAACAGTTACGTCACAAGGTTGGTCGAAACACCCGAGGGTACTAATACCGGAGGAATAGTAAACCTTGCCGCCAAGTGTCAAACACCGCGTCGGTTTTTGAGCAAAAGCCATGTGACCTTGCTTCACATTGACGCACACAGGACTGTCAGGAAGATGTTCGCCTCTGATAGTGACCGAGATCTCGTGTTCGCCAGGAACCTTGGGATTGTACACCACATTCCGCATCTGTCCGCTCTGTGTGACGTCACACTCAAGAAGAACAGCATCCGGGGTCTCAATTCGTATATCAAGTTCTGCAGGAGTGATCTCGTTCTTCTTTGATTGGGCCAACGTGAAAGAGGCGAATTTCCCTACGGCAGCATCGTGCAAACCATCCCCCAGCATTTTCAAAACAGGACTCGAACGAACAAGATATAAACTCCCAGTGTTTAAAATATCACGAGCTGATTTCTCAAAACCCGAGTCGTAACCAAACTCAGCATTCTCCTCAGCATTGATGTCTAACATCATGTTTTTAAGAAACTCGAGGCGCTTCGACACTATACTGTTCACATTTGCAATTTCAGAATTGCTGCCGTTTCTCAGAATTTTCTCCGTCGTGTCACAGTTGCTTTCTAAGATTTCCAGCTCAGATTTGATTCTGGATTTTTGGTCGTGCAAGACCGTCACTTTGTATGCACAAAGCTTTGCCAGCTCATCAAGAAGGGTCTCTTGACGTGTTCTCATCAACCGAATCAAATTTTCTGTTGTCCTCGCAATTTCCCGCGCAACTGCATCAGCAGAATCTGGAAGCGCTTGCAAGACGGAATCAATATCAAGTAATGTTCGCTTCAGGAAAGGCGTTTTTTGTCGGACGCTTGTTAATAGCTCCGCCAGTTGTCGACGATGGTTCGGAGTGACCTCGGAAAGCACCTTGACCTCGTGGTCGTCGTTTGGGTGATCCAAAAGAGTACAATCGTTACAAACGGCAGACTTACATGTCTCGCAATAATGCGTTAGCTTTTGACCGGCATGCACTCGACAATAATCTCCTGAACGCATATCCAAGCCAAGTAATGCTAACGAACAAACTTTATGATTACTCGCCTGTTTCTTGTGTGCACGTTGACAATTGACACATAAAAACACTGCGCACTCGGAACAACGACTTTGCGCACGCATAGAACAGACGCTACAAGTGACGTCACCATTTATCTCATTAGCATTAATAGCGCAAGTGTCAAGTTCGTTTAACGCAACAAAATCCGAGAGTAGCTCTTCAAGACACGCGCTCGCAGACGCATTAATCTTCTTACGGGTGGAACATAAGGGGCATTTAACGTAAGACTCTTCATTGAACAGCTCAACGCAAGTATCTTCTAAACATGTTTTACAAAACGTGTGTAAACATGGAAGTATTTTAGGATTTCGAAACTCGGCATGACAGACACCGCAGATTAGATCTCCGTTGATTGAATTATTATTCATATCATAGTATTGCTTGTTTTTAGACGCATTCTTGCTCGATTTATACTCAATCAAGTCTCTCTTAATATGTTTTAAACTCATTATGGATCAATTACTTAAAACATAAATTCTTAGAAGCAAGGATATTTTGCTTTGTTTTAAACGTTGTATTTCCTAATTAATACCCATTAGCGAACTCAATGTGACACTAACTGATGCCAAAAAAACTAACCACGCATGCTGTTTAATCATTGGAACAACGGCTAAATATACCAATAATTCTTTCAGGTCTTTATACTTGGTAAAGTAGCAATGATAAAAGTGCTGAATCCCCTTTCCTGAACAAGCAATTGTCTTATAGCAAATATTTGAACACCAAATATACCATTATTTGTACAGTACTCCACTATCCAAACAAACACCGTTGGTTCGTGAAATCAAAATACATCAATACGAAACGCCAGCGTCACTTTGACACGAAAAACACCAACTCCGTTTGCCAAAGGTTCAGATTTCCGTGTGTTTGAACGTGTTCTCAAAATTTCCGAGGTCATATATGAAATATAATACTTTTTAATGTATTTATAGTATACCGCCTTTTTCTATTGTTTTAACTAACTTCAAAACAAAATATCGCTTGAAGGCACGAAAACTATACGAAGCATTTGGTCATGTCACATAAAACGTTGTTTGTTTAATTCACTGCGGCTTTTAATTGTTCTGCTTTTCTTCGAATTTTATACATCTTATCAGCGTGATGAAAAAAGACAGACATTGGTCAAATCCCAAGCTTTTGCCGATTGATATAAAAGAATCAATGAAAGGAGTCTTTTTTGTGCGAAGTAAACATATTTCGGCAGATTTTCGCAAAATAACTGGAACAAGATATCCTGATCACACTGACATTTCTATCCGATTTGCATAATATGTAAGGCGTTACCTTTTTCGAAAATCAAATTCTCTTTACACATAACCAAGTATTATTATCAATCGAGGGAAAATGCCAGGAATCTTGAGTGTTTTGTACAACTTTCGCATACTCGGTTTTTGACTGAAAAGAGAAGATTGAAAATTGATATATTCTCATGAAAAGCTTGGCCGTCGTTTCCGTACAGAGTCCCCCAGGGATGGCATCTTGTCTTTTAATGATTTGTCTTTTATTATTAAAAGGAAAATTGAAATACGACCCAAATTTGTCTTTTATTGTCTTTTATTCTGAGTTTTCATAAACTGATCAGTTTGTTTTTGTTCTAAAATTTCTTCACACATTTTTAACCACATTCTCAGTGATTCTCGCATTTTTGCAATGTATAAAGTCACTAAAGTGCTATAGCACAGCTACATTTCCATGCGCATTTTGAATGATGGTAACTAGCGTCTTTTATTGTCTTTTATTGTCTTTTAATGAATAAAAGAAAAAAGAAAATAAATTTTTGAAAAAATTGTCTTTTATCCATCCCTGGAGTCCCCGACAGTCCGCGATACTCTCTCGGTTTTTGTCTCAGAACGTTGAACAGCAAAAAGATTCGTGATTTCACTCGTTAATTATTGCAGACAATGAAGCATGGAATAAACCTGAAAAGTGTTAGCAACAGTCACAAAATCGGCGTTATACACCGTTTTAACAATTTCGCTTACTTAGCAATTTCATAATTCAGCACAGGCAAAAATAACATAAATAACATACAAAGTATCCACTATAGCAATTTTATATGAAGTAGAGTGGTTTAAATTTTGTTTAAAAGTACTGCTGAACTAACGCAGAAGATAACTAAGGAATTGATTTGAGGCAGGTATGAGGCTCTTCTTTGCGCAAAGAGAACCAAATTTTACAATTTTATAACAACGCCGAATTTTATTTCATTCTGGCTAACACCCTGACCTCGCCGTCGTTGGCGACTTAATAGAGAAACCAAGCTTTATATTCTAAACAGTTCTTTTCAAGGAAATCTGTTAGAAATACTAAACAGTGACTAAATATTCAGTACCAACCTCTGTAACAATTTTCATATCATCTAGCCAGTGAATTCGGACTTGATGATCGGAGCTCCATCGTTTAAAATAGCTCAATGTTTGATCATTCATGCGATCGCAGTGATCCAAGAACTTATCATTACTGACCAATCTCACATGAAGTTGCGTACGAGATAAGTACAGCGCTGCATTGATCAGAAAGAGATCATCTATACCCCTAAAGAAAATTGTACAGATTGAAAATGATCCAGTGTTACTTCAGCAGAAGACATGAAAAAGGTCATATTTTCCTTCTGGTTTTTCACGAATTTTTGAAAAGTTCAAATTTTGTCTCAAACGCCTCCAAATTTATTCCATACATAACTCATCAATATATTTCATAAAAAAGTCATTTTCAAGGCATAAAAAGTTGGTCATAAAAAATTTGAAAATTTCAAGTTCTTAGCTACACTGGACAAAATTATTTAAAATTGCCAATTTTGTACCAAATCACCCTGATAGTAATGATCAGCTCAAACTTTTCCCAAACATTGCTAAGCATTATCTTTGTCTAAAGAAGTCACTTTAAGATCATAAAAACACGTTTTAAAAGTTCTGAAAATCTTAAGTTAGTACCAACTAAGCCCAAGAAGTTACCTTTGATTTTGTCGAACAAAATAAACAGTTGAAATGTTTCGTAGATAATTCATTGACTTCTGGTGCTCCACTTTTGAAGTAGCTTTCGTTCTTCTTGGGTGAATCAATTCATTTGCAGCAATAACTAATACTTTTTCTCCTTCAGATAAATAATGTTCCACTAATCTAAATAACTACCAAAAAAAATAGAATTAAGGAGATGAACTAAGCTTATCATCGCCTCTAAGATATCCAGTAAGAGTCAACTATTATTGATCCAGTATTACTGCAGAAGGAAACCTAAACTAAACTAACTATATTTGTACTGGATAGTTCTATCAGTTCTAAACTGTTCTTCCTAGAGATCCAGTAAAAAGAGTCATCTCTTGTCAAACTAGAATCATATTCAGCAATTTATTTACCGAGTCAAAATGGATGCCCAGGGTTGGATGTGTGGCAATGTTCAAACCATCAATGACAACTTTAAATGGGCCTTCATTGTTAAGAAACCTATAAAGTTCTTGTAATTTGTTTCGTTTGGCTGAAGCTTTATTATGCAGCAACTTCTCTGAATTGCAAGCTGTTAGTTTTTGATCCAATAGATTCTGAAAATAAGCACTCAAGCATTCTTCAGGTTTGCCAAATTCTTCCTCTTTCAACTTTTCTTTGCAATTTTGACAAATTCCACTACATAAAAAAGCAAACAAAGCTACCTTACAGTTTCTGTAATCAAGGGTACAAAAATCAATGAAGCCATTCAGTATAAACATAGAATTCAATAATTCTACCTCATACTAATATTTGTTCTGTTAGTTCTCCATTTGTCTTGATACAAATCACTAAAATTACCAAGTTAAAATCAAGTAAAATGCATGAAATCATTTCTGGAAAAAGAAAATAGGTTACCCTTCGAAGAACGTCTCAATTGCTGACATCATCTGTTCACCAATTCTTGTTCTATTTTCCTTAAAATCTTGGAATATTCTCATCAAAATATCACTTCTCTTATTTGCAATAATTGTCGTCACAAGTGAAGCAGAAAACTCATCATTACTTTCTTTATAAACACTATCAATTTCTAAGAAATATTCAATTGCTTTGGAAAAATTGTTATTTTCTAATGCCAGCTCTGTGAGTACCATGTATGATCTGTAATGAGGTGTGAGTTTAAGGTGAAGCATATCTGATAAAAGTCTTGAGACTATGGCAAAATTTTTCATCTTGCCAAAACTGTCAATAAGCAAAGTGAAAGTTGTTCTATCCCCTATGATACCACAAGTATCCATAGTTTCCTTTAATCCAACAATATCTTGCAGCATTCCTTCTCCAAGCAACTCATACAACAAGCAATTTAAAATTAACAAGGTAGGCCTATTAGTATTTGTCTCCTTATGTACTAGGTAACTTTCGACCTTTGATACGGCTTCCTTGAAATTCCTTTCCAAACAAAGTGTTTTTATCAAGAAGTACCGCTCTATTTGTTCCTTATCTTTCGCTTTTCGTAGCAATCGTGGTATCTTGATATCTGCACTTTTATACTCTGAATTCTGGATCTCAAAGGACTTTATAAAAACCTTATTTTTGTCATGAGCTTTACGATACTTGCAAAAGACAGCTGAGTTATAGAAAGCACTAATCATAATTCTTGAAGTTCTGCTGCATAAAAGCTGGTAATTCAACGCCAAACGAGGCATATTTCTCAAGATTTTACGTGAGCAAAAATGACACATTCATTCCACTTCGTCCGCCATTTTGAATTTTACCGCGCATCCGTCTATGGACTGTTGACTAGAAGAGTGACGTGCAATAAAGAATAATAGAGGACAATACATAACAACAGAGAACAATAAGGAGCAATGCAGAACAATACAGAACGATACGGTACAATACAGAACAATAATGAATAGCATAAATCTGAAAATTTATTTATTTGTCTTTCCCTACTTAATCTCAGTCTCGTCATCAATTCTTTAGTTTTAGCTAAACATGAGAATTTTCTAAGTACGTTACAGCTTGGCGCAGGTCGCCCAAAACAATGTCAATATCATTCAAACTGGTTTCCCTGCCGACACTAACACGTAATGCATTAAATGCAATGTCGTGCGCAATCCCCATGGCGAGCAATATGTGGGATGGAGCAAACTGCTGGTCAGAGTGACAAGCAGCTCCCAAACTTGCTTGAGTTCGCTTCAACCGTGACAACATTTGATAACCTTTAAGCCTGGGTCCAAGAATTGAGAAGTTGGTTGTGTTAGGTAATCTTTCACTTGTTTCAAATTTTCCATTGAAATGAACTTTATTGGAAAAAATTTCGACCAGCTTTTGCTCCAAGTAGTCTCGAACCTGTACACAAAAGGAAACAGTGATGTTTTCATGAAAAGTGCAGTTTTTCAACATGTAAATATAGTCATAGTTTCACCTTTCTCATATGAGATGAATATTCTTCCAAGTGATCAACAACCAACTGAGCTGCTTCTCCTAAACCAGCTATCATGCCAGTATTCTCGGTCCCAGGTCGAAATCCTCGTTCTTGACCTCCGCCAAATAACATGGGAAATATCGGTGTCTCTTTCAAAGGAGATTTTACAAACAATGCACCTGCAAGACATAAAACAGTCCAGTTTAAGTTGAACCCACAATTTGACCTTTAGCTAGGTCAATATAATTGTGCTTAACAGCAAAACTTGCATTCTAAAGACATACCTATCCTGGGACCATAAAATTTATGTCCCACAATAGTTAGGTAATCAACTCCAAGTTCAGAAACATCCACTTTTATTTTTCCAACAGCTTGGGCTGCATCAGTATGAATGAATATCCTGGATAAATTGTTTTTTGCTCTGTCAACTTGTAACTTTCGTATCTTTGAGGCAATCTCATGAATTGGCTATAAAATGAACAAAAATTAATCTCATAAGCAAGGGATGATATTTCTAAGAGAAAATTGCTGTTGAGATTGCCTAAAGGTTTAATATAAGTATTTAAATCTAGCTATGCGTTAAAACCTGTATAACTCCAGTTTCATTATTCGCCATCATTACAGATACTAGACAAGTGTTAGGTCTAATCTCCTGAATAATCATTTCAACATCCACCATTCCTGACATAGGTGAGACAGCGACTACAGTTCTTTCACAAAAACCTTCCTCAACCAAATTTTCAATTGCCAATGCTACACTGGGATGCTCAATGCTTGAAATTATAACATGAGGAATTTGTTTCGAGGGAAAATTTTTATCGTAACGTGTTTCAAAGTCTTTTATAACAGACCAAAACACTGTGTTATTTGCTTCTGTTCCACCAGATGTAAATACAATATCTTCGTCTTGGGCGGCGATCATTTTTGCAAGTCCACTCCTCGCCAAGTTTATGACTTGTTTTGCTTTCTTTCCCGGGCCGTGAGAGCTGCTAGGATTTCCCCAAGCATCCCGCAAGGTCTCGTCAATAGTTTGCAATACAGAAGGAGCGAGCGGAGTGGTTGCATTGTAGTCAAGATACACTGGTTTACCTTCATTTTCGAGATTCATGTTCGCCATTTTGAACGCTGGAGCTTAATGGGAAAAAAATGAGGAATTTTTAAAAGGAAACAAATTTTCAACGACAAAAGTTATTAAAACAATGTTCAGTTATAGAGAACTGATTTTTGTCTCCTTTCTTGGTGTTAGGATTTATATTTATAATAAAAAATATGCAAACGAAACATGGTAAAACAAAAGGTCAAAATATTTTATACAATTGCTTTTAAATTGATTTTAAATGAGAAGAGAGATGAAGGAATTCCGAAGAATGCAGAAATTCAATGGAAGTACACAATATTTTTCCGGGGGATTGGCAAGGTCTGCGAGGGGGCAAAATTATCAAAATGGCCGGCGATTGTAATGATAAAAAAGGCTTAGTGTTAAACGAAGAAATCCCGGAATCAACGCGCTTTTCCAGGGACCAAGCGCCAGATTATGGTTCTACAGAACTGCCCAATCCTAGGCAGCTGAATATTGCGGCTACCACTGGTGAGGGTGATGAAATACGCGAATTTATAATCGCACTTTTTGTTGTGTCATTTGATACGAGGAAAGGTGAGTGGATCTCTATCGTCGCCTAAACCTTGTACAACTGTACTTTGTTTCCATTGTAGTTAGATGGTGTACTTACTAGAAAAATCATAATCTTATGTACTCAATTTGAATTATTTTCTGGACATCATTGTAAAGTAAATATTTACCTTCAAAATATATAAATTCATTCAATTTTGGGACAATCAGTTTCTTTGCATAATCTTTAGGTAATATCATTGAATGGAAGTACCCAGAGTCTGTTCAATTAACTGGAGTAGAGTTCAAAGCATTGGCTAGTGGATTGCATACTGTCTTTAAGGATTTTGTGTAAGACTAACGATTAAATAGAGTGATTACTATATTTTACTTATAATATCTACCATTCTGGCGGTTTCTTGATGATACTTAGAAAAGTTTTGTGAGATTCGACAGTGTAAGAAAACACTTGAAGTAAAGGCTGCTCTGTTTTGCATTTCCAATGCACACGTACACACAAGTAAAAGACTAGATGCTTCAAAGTTTTATAGCTTTTGAAAATACGCCGGCCAGCAATTAAACACATGATTTCTTCAATTCAAAATTGCAAACAGTTCTTCCATTTGTTGACAAGATAGGCTTTATTACAACTTAAACTTCTACATGTGTATACTTTCGTGTCAAAAACAATTAACTGGAGACCAGGCTTCGGATGCATTAAGAAAAACATATAGACTTATGAATAAATCTTCTTTGTTAGTTACTTCAAACATGGAGATAATGCATTTGGTTTGAGCTGTTACCAGCGAATCTCTGTAGAAAATGAGGATGAACGTGGAGCACGCATGAAATCTGTTGGCATTATTTGCTCTAAGTACACATCACTTCACGAACACATGGAATTCCTTGAAGAAGAAGTAAGGTAGAGGAGAGATTATTCTAAAAATTGACTGAATTTATACTTGATAGTTCTGTCAGTTCTACACCGTTCTTCCTAGAGATTCAATAAGAGTCATCTGTTATTGATCAAGTGTTTATTACTACAGGAAGAAGCCAAATCTGAACTAACTGCATTTGTTCTAGATAGTCTGCATCTCTCTCTTGTTGATTTCTGGTGTACTATCATTCCATTTAGGATTCAATTGGAGAACCCAGGAACATATAACAGTTTGGTGAATTATTACAACAAGTTTCGAGTTTGTAAAAGCAAAAATAATTGGCTACACTCGCCTCAAAATAGTCTTGGTGTGGAAGATTTACCATTTCTGAAGGTAAACCATTGAAAAATGTCTAATAACAAAACTTGGTAAAATTTTGTGGAAATTTTTGTTGTTTATTTTTAAGAGTTTTTCTGTTATAGATAACTCATCCTGCTGGTTGTTTTTCTCAATTTCTTAATTTTTTTGGTGAGAAAATTTTTGTAATCTGGAAGTTAATTTTACTTCATCGAAAAGTCTTGTTCTTTTCTCCTCCTCCCGTTGGGATATCATGTTACAGAGGTAGGATATTTATGAACGTTGCTTGTTTATCAATACCATCTTTCAAGAGATATTTAACGTTGCAATGAAATTTTCGTAATCCTCTATTATATATTTCTAGTGTACTGTGCATGTCTTATGGGAAGTCATTCTACGCCACTGTCGTTTGAGAGCGGAACAAATCCTCTCTTTTTTACAAATATATTTGATATTCCCCAACTGGGAATAGAACACAAATACATTGCATGTAAGTTTCCCTCGAAATGAAATCACTGCTTTGAATTGTTCTCATGTCTAATTACTGTAGCGTATTTAATTTTCTGACTTGTTTTCAGGCACAACGGAAAAGATATTTGAAAGTAAAACTGATCTATACGACGTTTACGTGAATAATCAGAATATGAAATGCAAGCCATATTTATCATCGATACAGAATGTCAATAAATGCGATCGGGATCGGTATAATCAATTGCTTAATTATCGGTAAGTAGTCAATATGGTAAATAATTAATACAGTAAGTAGTCAATAGTTAATTTGATCATGGCGGCTGTATGCCCATGTGTAAAATGAAGAAGTATTCCATGAAAAGTTCACTAACTGTAAGTCTGTAACCTAATACTCAATATATAAATACAATTCCAGCTCAAACCAACTTCTAAGTGGAGGCGAATGTGTGGATGACGAAAAAATGTACACAAGATTTTTTGCAGATTTGAACAATACTCTTTTCCAGTCTCTTATTGACGCAGCTTCGACGCACGATAAAATTCTGCATTCTGACATGATAAGCAAAATAGGGCTGGACCCAAAACATGATAGGACATTTTTGACACAGCTGATAGAGCTTTATGGCCTAGATATCCAGTTGGAACATGGTTCTTGTTGTAATGTTTTGTAATGTATGACTGTTGTAGTTACATATGTTATTAGAAAGGTTTATATTTGAATTTCACAAATGTTGTCACCAGTTCTCATCGGCGAAGCTCATTTTGGATTGGTTAGTCAAATAAATGAGACTTGTATCTCATTGGCTGATCATCATTGTGGTATGTAAAATCAAATCTGAATCTCGCTCTTTTAGAAAGTGGTGTAACTATTTTTACAGACAATACTGAAGGCAATTATGATATTAGAATAAGAACAAAAAATACTATGTAAAATTTATTGTATTAAGAAATGCTTGTAAGAATTAGAATCAATTAGTCAAGTCAGAAGTAGACATGACCACCTACATCAATCTCACAATTAAAAGAAATATCTTTTATTTATAATATTTACAGTGGTCAGCGCATGTGCAGAAATCCTCGATTACATGTTTGTGTACTTCTTAGCAAATACTTGTTGAACTTGTTGTCGTTTTTTCTGATTTGGTGTCAAGAATGGTTCCAAGTCATAAACTGGTTCCTTTATGCCTATAAAAGTTTAAAAAAACTTTGAAGTCTTAATTTTACCAATGACAGCAAAGTTATGTTTTCATTAGGTTGAGAGTCAAGTATAGCTGAGGTATGTTCAGTTAGGTTACCTAAAATTTCGGTGAAAACATTTGATACCGATTCATCCCATGTTGCTTGAAAGAATGACAACCCCACAGGTTCAAATTGAAATTTCTTTAAAAATGTTGAGGTTTTAAATGACCTACTCGCCAGGGATCTACATTAATATAGAAGATTATATAGTTTCAAATTTTTAAGGTATTTAAAAGGCAGATGGATCAATTGAAGACGTTACGTTGTCAAACCTTGCATTGTGTGTTTTATGTAGCTCTTCAAAATCAAAATGAGTTTCCTGATTCAACAAACAAAACACGAATCTATGAAAGCCAGTTCCTTTTGCAGGGCATGGAGGAAGATAATGAG
>JAOBYK010435011.1:0-14675 GCA_025434845.1 Phenganax subtilis | reverse complement strand
ATGTATACTTAGTGTAATTTTTGGGTGCAGCGTCGAAGCCTGCAGTAGGGACTGCACCTCTCTAGTTTGGACGTATTTCTAACACAACAGAACTGGATTTTGAAGTATCAATTAACGAAAGGACTGTGTATCTGGTAGCAAATTAGGGGTCGTAATTTGTTTACTTTGACTAATATTCATCCTGTTTAGGCCTCAGTCTTTGGCATGGGCCGTTCGAAAACTATCCCCAGGGAAGAATGCTGCTCCCAGTCCTCCACCAGGGTTTACTCATGACAAGTCAAAGAATTTTGCGAGAACTCTGGAATTTGAATCTAACGTGGAAAACAATTGTAATGCAATATCATGGGCTGATAGAGTGAAAGGAGTAAGATCTAGTTTTTCTCAAGCTACAGTTAGTTTGCCGGTAAGAAACATAATATGTAGTTATATCTAAAATCTAGTCTACCTGACAGGACAAGCTGCTTTGTATCCTGACGTGTGAACAAATCATCCGGCGTAGAAAAGTACCATATTTAAAATTCCTGCTTTGAGTTGTTGCACAAATACAGTTGTATCACCAAGAATTTTTTGTTCTCTGGAAAGACGTTGGCAGTGCTACATTTTCAGGACATTTTCAGTATTTGTTCGTCTTTATTTGTTGGAAAGAGTGTGAACTGTGGTTGTTTACTGTTCGATCCAGAGAATTGTGGTATACACTGGAACGGTAACTTCATTTGCAAAGCCTTTTGATTCGATAAAGCCAATTTGAAAGTCAAAGCAGGAAATCCAAATTGGCCTATTAATGCTCTGACCACTAGTGAGACACACGGCTGAAATGGCCAGAACTCCCACCTTTGTACCACGCCACCACATTGGCAAATCAAATGTTCTTGTTGAAACTAATACTTGATAACCTGATGTGGAAATTAAAATTTCCTTGCAAACAGCAAGAACAAATGGAACAAACGTACTGTTATCAAGCTCTGTTTCGCAGTATATCTAGTATCGATGGAATATTGCAGTTTATTTAAATACGCACGCTCTGGTTTCAATTCAAAATGAAAACCAGATTTGCAACAGGATTGCATTAAGTAAGCACACAATGAGAGCTGGTCAAGTTGATGGCCCAAAAGAATGCGATTTCGTTGGCAATAAGTCCTTGAAACTCCTGCGGGGTATCCATGAGAAAAATAGCGGCAAAGAAAAGTAGCAAATTTCAATGTTTTCGTTTGATATTTCATGTACCATTTTTAACAAAAACAGGACTGGAGTGACGTGCATGGCTGCCAATTTTTTGGTTTCAATTAGTCTCCCTGAGTTTCATTCCAGTGTATACTACAGTTCACTGGTTCTATCCCATCTTGTGTAGTTGCAAAGTTAGTTGAGTTTGAAAGCGTGATCATTACCAAACAAGAATTTGCTGACTTGGGACCAAATACGACGGCATTTACGGGATAATTTGTTCATTAAATATTCCAATTAGCTATAGCTCTGTTCTTATGCCCCTATATCACTGAAACTTTGCATGCATGTGGTAAGAAATGGCAAGCATTGAAAAACAATTTTTATTTTTTCCTCTAGCTGACCGAAGACTTTTCACACTATGTGCACGAATTTTATAAGGCTACTTCTATTTATTGATGTGTTCATCATTTTCATGTTGTTCTCGTGTGCTTTTTAATGCAAAGTTTCTTCGAAACTTTGCAGTATTGTGATGAGTGGCAAAAATTCACATGAGTCAGTAATACATTCAGTCATAGTGTAAACTTTCTGGGGTAGGCGTGTGCAGATATATCACGGGCATATTTTTATTAAAATGTTAAGCAACTGCATGTGGACGTTTCCCTGTTTTCGCTGAAATTGCCGACGAACACGTGCTTCGTGAGGTATTAAATATTTTGCCTGCACTGATGGCAGAAGTCATAGGAGTGAGATGAATAACACGTGATCAGGATTTTATTCCTACAGCCATACATTTGCTCAAGTTGCTGCTATTAGAGCTAAGATATGTTATGAGATTTTGCTGCATCAAGCGAATTACAATTCTGTGAGACGAAAACTCACAGCAATGAGTTCTACTAGTATTCTTTAGAGTTGAGCTATTGACACTCATTATTGTCAAAAATAGTATTCCTAGTCATCTTTAGTTGCATATTCTTGGTGTTTCTTGCCATTTTAAGTATTAATCTAGATATTCAGCGTAAACACAAACGTTAGAATGATACACCGAACAAAGTGTTACAAGTCCACAATAACGGGCATGAAGTGAAAATTTGCAACTACAGTTTATTAGTATTGAATTCCAGACAATCATGTCGCGGCGATGTAAACTTGCGTTGTCCCCAATCACATATAGGCTGCACATTTAGGGCTAAGTCAATGGAGCGAAAATATGCGACTGAAGTCAAGTAAATTTGAAGATAGTCGACGATGAATCGGAAAGTTTACAAGTCAGTGGCAGAAAATTTGCTGCTATGAGACTTTCATAGTATGGTTATAAAATTGTGGAGTTTGTTGCTCTAATTTCAAAATAGGCGATTCTTGGCACTTCTTGCTATTCTAATATATTTATTACAGCATTATGTAGCTTTCGCATAAAAACAAACAGCACAGAACAACATCCAACTGGATCGATGAGAACAATCTTTGTAGTACTGTTGGCAAACTAGAATTTATCAACTTATTAGGTAATTGTAACTACATGCCCAAGCATTTGTAAATAATAAATTGAGGTCTGCAAATAACAAGTCAGGCCAGCTTTATTATAGTTTTAGTGTGGAGGTGTGTGCGCTTGTTGTTCGCATAGTTGTTGTAACTGCAACTTCCAGAAACACTCCAACCCTAGTATGCTTTATACATATTTAACTGACAAACAAGTCCAAAGACCAGCGTTGACCAAGATGTTACAATCTGACTGATGTTGAGGTTCTGACTAAAAATCATCTATTTACAAGTTGCTTTCCTATGCTATGAAATAGGCGTCGTTAGATATAGTCAGCAAATTTTAAGCTTGGACGTGATTACCAAGCATTTCGTCAAGGAAATAATATGGGTAGTTAGGTAATGCGAACAGGCTACGCTGTATAATAAGTACTAAGCATGTTTGCTTTTGAGAAGTTTTATAGTACGTAACCGGAGAGAAGTGCACCTAATTAGTTGCATGACTAAAGGCTTCGTTCGTAATCTCTATACCGCAGAGCCACAACTGCAAGCACGTAAAATGTACAGATCGCGATGACGCCTTCGCAATCTATAACAGTGTGGTTATAATGTGCATGAAGAGTGTTGCATGGTCGGTGTAGTGTATTGCACTGTAGTGGTAGATACTTAAATGACAGTCATAGAGTCACAGGCAGGTATCTTGTATGAATCAATAGCCTGGATTTAACAGAGTGTGGTGGGTAAATGCTGGAAAGATCTTAGAAACTTTGCACTATCCTTCGATCCCTAGTTCCAATCTTCCATAAATATATTCGCACATTGCAGACATTTTTATCTTGTTATAGTACCATGTCATTCTGGCGTCGGTGTGAAGGCCCGGGGAACAATTCTGTAGCTAAATTTGGCGATAAAATTAGAAATTTTTCTAATGTGTCTCATCTCTTATTTGATTCGAGTGCATAAACCATTGCTCATTGTAATAATTGAAGAAAAACCGGTCCCTCCTATGGGTTTACTGGAAAAGATGGGTATGGGTATGGAAAAGACGGGTACAGAGAAGGCGGGTATGGAAAAGGCGGGTATGAAAAAAAAAGCTAGTGTTTTCTTTCATGGTGATTTTAACATCATGTCGTATTTAAAATATTATAATATTTTGTGTCACAGTGGCGTCAGAACCAGTCATTTTGTTTTCTTTGTAGTATCAATGCGTCACCTTCTTGGACAATATTAAGTTGTTTAATTGGAAATTTTACTTTTTCTTTCATTTTTTCGGCGCAGCTTTTGCAGACTTGCTCTACAGAAAGCGACATTCCTTTGTTCTGAGGTATGATTTACAAGTTTCATTTTCTTGGGTGCAGTTAGGGGCCACGTCCATATTCATGTTGCCACGAATAATGTCGAATCAACATTTGCTTGCACGTACCCACCCACCCAAGATAATGTCGATAGTTCTACTCAGTTATATTTGACTGCTAAACTCCTAATTTTTGTACTTTAATGTGTAACAATATAACTTATACCATATGAGGTGTTCTCAAAAACATACGAGTAGTATGTTCAACATTTACTAAAACAAAACCAGGAGACAAGAATGTGCAATTTATAGTTTTGTAAAATCTGAAAAGAACTTTTCTGAAACAACGAAAAAAAAACATGAGGCTGAAAACTGTGTTTCCACTTTGCCATAAAAGTAGTGCTTCAACTTTTTTTGACATAAACATGCATAAAACTATTTATAATTCCATAGATGCATGAAAGTTGGTATAAAATCATATTTTGTTTCGTATTTTATTACAACATAAAACTACTGCTGCTTGCAAGCTACCATGAGGCAAGCAATTTTTTTCATGTTTGTTTATGTTTCAAAAGAAGTACGTTTGCCAGGCAAAACATGCACGTTCTAGCGAAAGCTCGTTACATTTTGGCGAACACCATGAGCTGACTTCCGCCAAAACATACGTATATTCTCGTGAAACATGAGTGTTTGAAACGTAAGCCGACTTGAGAAAATTGCATGCTTCATTATGGCTTACAAGCAGCGGTATGGGTTTTTCACTCCTCTATGAAAAGTACTATAATATTTTATAATAGTTTTGTTTGCTTCTTCCTCAGACACATTATCACATAATAGTAGTTATAATGCAAAAGTTGTACTTTGATTAATACTTTTTATATGACATAAATTGTCCAACTGCCACGTAAAGTCGAAAGGTTGATATAAAAACCCATCCACCCACTTGTAAAATCGATTCGACGTTATTCATGGCAACATGAATATGGACATGGCCCCCAAAACTCGTTTTGATGTAGTCGTAAAAACTTGTGACCCCCAACGTTTGATGCCCATTTCATTTCTGTATCAATATTATTGGATACAACAATTCAAAGCGGCTTATTTAAATGCCCTTTTGTGGAGTGAGCAACTTTGAATTTTAATGTAAACAACATAGCTTTCAATAACTATTATCTAAAATCAATAAAAAGCAGCATTTCATTATAAAAATTTAATATAGTTTTCACTGGATAAATATAATAGGGTTCTGCAGAAAGAAGAAAGGTGTTGAATTATAATCCATTACGAATGTTATGCACTTGGTTTATTGCGACAATAAGATCCTAGTGAGAATCCACTCAAGTCATATGCTTTTTGAGGTGGTGTTCAAACTGCCTGCTGTGACTATCAAGAGACCTTTGTGAACATTCAGGAGAAATTTACATTTATCGACTTTTCCTTGTTGTACTTTCAATGCAATACATTTCATGCGGAGCTTTAATGACAAATGGAAAATACCGTAACAGATTTTTTGATACAGAATTTGTGACTTTTAACAACTAAATAAAATAAAAATTTAACAACTCGTGCGAATTTTGCTTTTGGATTGCAAACCTCCTGAAAGTTCGTTGTACACGGTTTTATAGTTAAAATGCTCTATGGTAGTATAAATTTAGATAGTTGTTTTTTATACACCTTGGTATCAAGCAATGAAAACCACTCAACCCTTATCGTAGAAATAGAGCTTAAATCTCTTTGAAAGAGCCTAGATTTAAAAAAGTATGCGCAAAAGGTAAAATAGCCAAGTTCAGTTTCTTCAGAATAAAGTTGCTAGTGTTGTATTGATTGTATTGTCAAAGAAGGTGATAAATTGATGCTACAAAGAAAACAAACTGACTGGTTCTGATGCCACTGCAACGCGAACCATTATAACATTTCAAATGCCGCATGATGTTAAAATCACTGTGAAAGAAAACAGTACCCGTCTTTTCCATACCCATCTATCCGTATCTGTCTATCTGTGTTCGTCTATGTGTACCCGTCTTTTCCAGTAAACCCCTTCTATGGCGTCAGAAGTCGCCTTCACTCAACGGTTCATGTTTTGCAATTTTCACATGTTCAGATTTAACTAAGGGCGCATCTACAGGAGATGGAATGGGTCACCAAACGGCCAAATGGCCTATTTTTATGCTGTTTCAAATGAACAAATAAAACATACACTGCTAATGTTTTTTAATAATGAGAGGCCGACCCACACCCAACATGATTTGGCAATGTGACGAGAATTTTAGATTTTCAATTGCATTTAGCTATAATCCTGTTCAACATTTTTCAAGTATTCGTAAACTCTTTAACAAGTTTAGCTGTTTAGTCTGGACATCTTTCATAAAATTCCCTTCCACTGATGATTCTTTTGTCCTTGAAAACTGATAATTTGTGTTGCATTGTGGAATCGCGTTCCGTCTGTGCAGGCCTTAAGACTGAACGTTTTCAGGTATCATAGGTTATCAGCGATATTCTGCTGACTCTATCGGCATTAAGTTTTGATGATTGGCATACTTTTTAGTCCAAAGTTTCTTCGAAACTTTGCAGTATTGTGATGAGTGGTGAAAATTCACATGACTCAGTCATACAGTCTGTCATACAGTCATACAGTCATAGTGTAAACTTTCCATGGGGTGTATGCAGGTATATCTCGTGCACATTTCTATTATAATGCTGAACAACTCCATGAGCTCGTGCCCCCATTTTCGCTGAAATTGCCATCGAACACATGCTTCTTGGCGAAATATCAGTGAAGTATTAAATATTTTTGCCCGCACCAATGGCGGAAGTCATATTAGTGAGAAAAACAATCCGCGATCGAAACTTCATTTCTACTGCTATACAATTGCTAAGTTGCGATTATGAGCTAAAACATGTTATGAGATTTTGTTGAATCAAACGATTACAATTCAATAGAAAGAAATTGCACGGCAATCAGTGATGTTCTTGTGTTCTGTACTGTAGTATTGACCTCTTTATTAACCCATCATTGGCGTAAGTAGTACAGTCATCTGGTATAATATGGCCTAGCTTGCTGTTGAAAGTTGCAAGTTCTTGGCGTCTTTTGCATCGTAAATACTGTTTTAGACAATCAGTGCAAAAACAAATGTTAGAGCGATACATCGAACAAAACGTTACAAACTGCAATTACGGGGCATGAAGTGAAACTTCGGAACTAAACTAAAAATTTATTAGTCAATGCGAGGCAATGCGCGGCGATGTAGACTTGCATTAATTGTTGTCAACAGGACGCAGCCACAGTAATTTGGCTCAAATCACATATTGGCTTCGGCTAAGTCAATGGAGCGAATATTTGCGACGGAAGTCAAGTAAATTTAAGATGGTAGGCGTCTTGGCGATGAATTTTTGCAGTGGTATTGTAGTCTGGCTATAGTCTGTTTTTATGAAGAAAATTGACTGTAAACAATCATTGGAAAGTTTACATTATATAAGTCAGTGTTAGAACAGTGCTGAAACAACACCGAACGACATGCGGGTAGATTGATGAGAATAATCTGTATAGAATTATTGGCGAATTAAAACTATACCGACATGTGTCATTTTATCAACTTAAAGTAATTGTTACAATGCTAAGCATCTATAGTCAACTGTTGCTCGAAAGTTGGATAGTGCTATTCACTGGATAGTAAATATTTAAACGTTCAGAAAATTGCACAAAATTTGTGGAAACTTCCATTTTGGTCAACGGTATAAATATTACAAGCTTTACCTATCGCTATCAGTCGTCATGTTATGTTATAAAGATCAATGGAGAATATTATTAAGGTTTCAAAAAATTACTATTCAGTGGATAGCGCTATCAATAGAGTAAAAAGGGGGGTTCTGGGACATTTCGACCACGCCCCCTTTGAAGCAAACCTGTCAATCAAAAAATCACTCATGCATGACAAAATAATTGATTTATAATAAGCACGTCTAAACACGCCCGAACACGTTCTAATATAATGTTTTGATTGGTTAAGATTTTATTGTATTTGTGTATAAAAGTTGTAAACACTGCACAAATCTTTAAAATGTCACAAATTGCACAGATTCAAATTGAAACTTTTTGAAAAAAACGTCAAAACTATAAGTAAGAACAAAATGAAAAAATCTCAACAACAAAATTATTTACCTATTGATATTAAAGAACTTTTGGATGAAGGAAAAAAATATGAAAACAAACTTAAAGAGAAAAAACGTGTTGCTCGAAGTAAACAACCTAAACCAGAAAATAAGGAAATATTAAATAGAATGGCATCAAAACAAAAAATTCCAATTATAGAGAAAAATAGTGAGAGAAATAAAAATAAAAGACATAGATAAATTTGTAAAAAAAGGAGGGATTATAAAACATGAAGGTAAAGCGCATACACCAGAAAACTTAAATAATATGGTGAAATTTGAAAACCGGGGGTCTATTGATAAAATTCAAAATTTTAAGCGTTCTTTAAAAAAACAAAAACCTACACTTCGTGAGAAATATACTAAGGAATTAAGACCTGTAAGCCTTGAAACAAAACAAGAAATCAAAGAAAATATAATTAAATCTATTGGGCAAATTATGCAAGAACGAAAAACGCAGCATCAGCAAACAGCAAAACAAAAACATGTTGAAATTGGAGATCGCAGAAGAGCCTCTGAAAAGAAGAAAAAGTTAAAACAGGATCTTGATGATGCTAAGAAAGTTATCAATATAAAAATTGAAGCAGAGGGTGTTCTAATTAATACTTCAAGAGAAACCGAGAAGAATTTACGCCGAGAAGCAAAAGATCGTGATAATTTATACAGAGAAATGTCAAAGAGGGTGTACTCTTTAAAACGTAATTCTGATGAGAGAATTTCTAAGACAAAGGAACTAAAGAAATTTAAAGAGGAAACAAAATAACTTAGACAAGAAGCAAATATTTGGAAGGAGATTAAGAAAAATTCAATAGCAGGTAGGAAAGATTTAGTTCAAAAAAGAAGACAAATTATTTTTGACAACAAGACATCCTTACAACAACTTAATTATAAACAACCAGAACAACAAAAAGAAATCTTGAAAAAATCTACTACGAGCAGTATTCAAAAGAAAATAAGTGATTTTAAACCAAGACTGTCACCAAGGCAACCAAAGAAAGTGCAAAATATAGAAAAAGAAAAACTAGAAATGAAGAGACTTGATGGGGAGATTCAAAAACGAGATAAACAAGAAAAATTGATGATGTTATCTATTAAGAATTCAAAGGTCAAAGATCCTGAATATATTAAACTTTCTAAGGATAAACTTACTAAATTTCAAGATAAGACAAATCAACTTAAGAATAAAAGAATTAGTTATTTATCAACAAAACCTCATTTACTTGATAAACCTATAAAAGATATTGGGGTAGAACCTTTAAAGCCTACAAAGTATATACCCCCTCTAAGAATAAAGAGACAGATTATGAAGCAAAAATTTAAAGACTGGGGTGATTGGTTATTAAAACTTGTTCCAGAACCTATCAAAACAAAAGCTTCCGACGCTTATACACAAATGAAGAGTAAAATTATGAAACTATATAATCACGAGCAGGATGAGGAGCTAATTTTAGAGTTATCAGAAACTGCTATGAGGGGCAGACTAAGAACTTATAAATTATATTTCAAAGATGAGGATGACTATAGAAATTATGATGATCCTAAAACTTGGTTATTATTCAATGTTAAATTCAAAGTGATTAAGTTTCTAGACACAATTCGAAATAACAAGGTGGAACTCGTATTAGTTTGTAAAATGGTAAAAAGAGATCCAATTTCAGATGATATCATAGATAAAGAAGAGGGTTACTTTAGTTCAAAATATCATAGAATATTACTAGGATCAGACATAGATCTTATTTATGAAGAAATGGTGAACACCATCGTGGAAGAATTCTACCAGTATAGGAAAAAAGGTTCAGGTTGGGAATTTGATAGAATATTGAAATTAGATATTCATCTGGCAAAATATAAACCTCTAAAAGGTTCTTTATACGTTCCAACACCAAAGTATATTGCACATAAGAAGGCAACCATTAATCCAAAAAATAATTTCATCAATCCAGAAACAAATGAACTAGATCAACAATGTTTTAAATGGGCTGTTACCATAGCAACATTTACAAAAAAAGGTGATACAAAACGTGAAAGAATAACAAAGAGTATTGTTGAATCAGCAAAATCTCTGGATTGGACAGGCATCAAGTTTCCTACTCCAGTGGAGGATATTAAGAAATTTGAAAAGAATAATAACATAAAAATAAGTTTGTCTGGTTATAATGAAACAGATGGTGTTTTTCCCATGTTACAAATGCATGACGATCCTGACATTGACCTCTCACTTTTAGAAAATAAACATTACATAGTCATAAGTAGCTTTAGTAGATTAACGAGTTCATCATTAACTAATAATAAAGTAAAACATTATCCTTGTAGACATTGCTATTATCATTTTTATACTCAAGATAAATTAGAAGAACACAGGGAATTCTGTAGAAAACATGTACCCACAAAAGCAGTTTATCCAGAACCTAATACGTTTATATACCTTAAGAATTATGCAAATCGATTTGAGATACCATTTACCATTTATGCAGACTTTGAATGTATTACAAAACCTCTTGAAAACAAAATAGGTCAAAACACAATTCAGTACCAGCAACACATTCCTAGTGGTTACTGTTATTTGATAAAATGTTATGACGATTCCATTTATGAACCAAAACTGTATAGTTACACCCATGATCCTAACAACCCAAAAACTGTTGAAGAGATGTTTGTTGAAGCTATAGAAGCTGAAGCCAGAAATATTTACAAAAGGTTTTACAAACGCCCAAAGAAAATGATATTTACAGAAAAAGATAAACATGACTTTGATCAATCTGAAGTTTGTCATATTTGTAAAAAACATTTTGGGTATAAAAGTAATAGTAAAAAGGACACGGATGAATATGATCTGGACAAAGTTAGAGATCACTGTCATTTTACAGGAAAATATAGAGGTGCTGCGCATAATCATTGTAACCTACAGTTAAGAAAACCAAATATTATTCCGGTTGTGTTTCATAATTTAGAAGGATATGATTCTCGTTTATTCATAAAACCTTTAAACAATACACCGGGTCAAGTCAATTGTATTCCAAAAACAGGAGAAAAATATATAAGTTTTACAAAATATGTTCCGGTAGACAACAAAGATGGTAGAACAATTTCTCAACAACTGAGATTTATAGATTCATTTAAATTTATGGCAGCTAGTCTAAGTTCATTAGTAAATAATTTAACACAAGATAGTTTACATTGTCTTAGGAGGTTTTATCCAGATCATGTGGAATTACTTTCAAGAAAAGGGGTTTACCCTTATGATTGCGTAAGTAGTTTTGACAGACTTAAGAACTCGAGTTTACCACCTAAAGAAGCATTTTACTCCAAACTGGATGAAGAACCTATTTCTGACGAAAATTACTCTCGTGCACAAGAAGTTTGGAAAACTTTTAACATGAATTCATTACAAGATTACCACGATTTATACTTGAAAACAGACGTTATACTTTTGGCGGATGTTTTTGAAGAATTTAGAAGGGTTTGTCTTGAACATTACAAATTAGACCCCGCACATTACTTTACAGCTCCTGGTTTATCTTGGGATGCGTGTTTAAAGTTGACTGGTGTAAGATTAGAACTTCTATATAAGGAGAATATGTATCTCATGATAGAAGAGGGTATACGGGGAGGGGTATCTATGATTGCAAAAAGGCATATCAAAGCAAACAACAAGTATCTTCCAGATTATGACCCAAACAAACCTAGTATTTATATACCCTACTTGGATGCAAACAATCTGTATGGGTGGGCTATGAGGCTATGTCTTGCTACTCATGGATTTGAGCGGATGTCACAATCAGAGCTTGAAAATTGGCAAAGTCTTCCCTAGGGTCAAGATTGTATCTTAGAAGTAGACGCAGAATATCCAGAGAGTCTTCATGATATTCATAACGATTATCCGCTAGCACCTGAGAAAATTATGACTCGACTAGATGAAGGAATTACGATAGAAAAACTTGTACTTACTCTAAATCATAAGAAAAATTATGTAGTTCACCATGTTGCCTTGAAAAAGTATATAGAATTAGGATTAGTTATCAAGAAAATTCATAAAGGAATAAAATTTTATGAATCAGCATGGTTAAAACCTTATATAGAGAAGAATACAAGTCTTAGAGCTGCGTCAAAGAATAAATTTGAAGAAGATTTCTTTAAACTTATGAATAATTCAGTATTTGGTAAGACGATGGAGAATGTTCGAAATAGAATTAATTTTGAATTAACCAGCAAAGAACAGAACAGAGGGTTGATAAATTAACAAAGAAATCTCAATTTAAATCGAAAACAACATTTGAAGAGGATTTAGTTGGAATTCATAGTTATAAGTAAAAAGTGGTCTTAGACAAAGCTATTTACTTAGGCCTTAGTATATTAGATTTATCCAAGACTCTCATGTATGACTTTCATTATAATTATATCAAGAAAAAATATGGCGACAAGGCGAAACTTGGATATACAGACACAGATTCTTTAATTTATGAAATTGAAACGGAAGACTTTTACCAGGATATTTCCCCAGATCTAGAAACATGGTTTGACACATCTAATTTAGTAACAGATAATCCCCACATCAAAAAAGGACTTAACCAGAAAGTACCGGGATTATTCAAAGATGAGTGTGGGGGTACTCAAATTACAGAATTTGTAGGGTCTAGACCTAAAGTATATGCTTATCAAAAAGAAGACTCTTCTCAAGTTAAGAAATGTAAAGGCATAAAGAAATCAGTCGTAGATAAAGCTTTAAGAATAGAACATTATAGAAACTGTATTCATGACGAACTTCCTGTGAAAAGGTCTATGAATACAATAAGACATAGAAAACATAATTTGTTCTCAGAGACGGTGAGTAAAGTTGCTTTGAGCGCTAATGATGACAAAAGGATAATATTACCAGATAAAATAAATACATTATCAATAGGTCACTATAAACTCAGACAAAATTTTTTTAAAAAAAAGTCAATTGTGTAACTTGACCCGTCTCGGAGACGGGATAGCTTAGGTTACACAATTGTTTAAACTTGTTCAGACGTGTCTGGACTCGTTTTCGCTGACTCAACAATATTAACTTTGTATAATTCACCTCGAACACTTAGGTCTATTTTCTTGTTATAAGTATGTCTGATTGCTCTAGAACTAACTCCAAGAAATTCTGCTGCTTTTGAAATACTTGGGAATACTTCTATCCATCCAGAACTTAAATGAGTTATTCTTGTTTCTTTCTTCATTTATTATACAACATAACTTATAGTTTTTCCTAGAACCCAACCTCCCAAGAGTCCTATAATTCCTGATGCAGCGTGTTGATACTCCAGCATTTCTTTTGAGGGTTTATAGTAGTCATCCAAAACAGGTTCTCTAGAGAAGTTCAATTCTTCTTCATGGAGTCTTTTTAAGGCTTCATTGGTAGAATTCAGATCCTGATTTGCATCACTAAGTTCTTGTTTAAGTCTTACTATTTTGTCTTTTCTTTTAGTTTCTTTTTCAAACCACTTTTCTTTTTCAACAGCGAGTTTCTCCAGAGCTAAATTGTGTCTTTTCATTTCTTTTTCATAGTCATTGTGATTCAATTTACTGAATAAAAATCCAGCTCCTGCAAAAGCAAATGCGTTGAATATTCCTCCAAATACTGTTGAAGTCATTTATTTGTTGTCTATTTTTTCAGGAATTATTTTTTTATCTTCGAGGTACTTTACAATAACAGATCCAATCATCACAGCACCAGCAAGTTTTAAAGTTCCATTGACATTTTGAGGTGTACCAAGAGGTTCTCCTATAATATTTTTACTTGTCATAGAAACTCCAACCGCTGCTAATGTTAAGACAGCCGCATTGTAAATTTGATTAATAATTTTAGTCTCGTTGCTACTCATTTATTCTATAACTTAATCATCAAAATTATCAAGTTTCATTTCAACTAAAGGTTCCTCTTTTTCTATGACAGGACTTTTGTTTTCTACGTCAGCTTTGCTTACTTTTATAGGCTTGTAGTTCATGTAACAAAATAGTCCAAGAATAGAAATTACACCAATAATAGGGAAATACCCATAAGTGACGTCACTTTGTTTTTCAAGTTCTTCTTGGATTTTATTTTTTGCTTCTTTTGCTTTTCTAGACAATCCTGCTAATTTTTTTCCTTGTTCTACTTTTTTAGGATCTTTAACTTTATTTTGCGTAGTAAGTATTGTAGGATGCGTAACTTCTTGTTGTGGTTTCTCAACTTTAGATTCTTCAGAGCTCATTTATTTAATAGTTTTTCTTTAAAATTCGACCGGCTGAAAACTAAGCAAAAACTATGGTAAAAAGTTCTGCTAGAAATCTCTTTAAAATTCGACCGGTTGAAAACTAAGCAAAAACTATGGTAAAAAGTTCTCCTAGAAATCTCTTTAAAATTCGACCGGCCAACTTAATAGTAAAAAATTATGAAATTCAAGAATCAATAATTGTTTCAACAGCAACATTTAAATTAGACTCGTTTCCATAATCACCTCCAGCTGTTTTTCTCATTTGAATATAAAACATAACCACGTCATTAGTGTTTCTGACCTGATCTTTAAGATAAAATGAAATATTTAATGGAACAGCTTGATAACCACAAAAATTTAATATATTT
>JAOBYK010434900.1:0-14682 GCA_025434845.1 Phenganax subtilis | reverse complement strand
ATTTATCAAATTAAATATTAATTATTAAATAATTAATTATTAATTATTAATAAAGTATTCAATATTTATTAAATTAAATATTAATTAGTAAATTATTAATTATTCAATATTTATCAATATTTTATTTTAGAGGAAGCTTACTACAATTACTATCGATATTACAAGAGAAGGGTCTCGCCTCAAGTGGATATTAGGATTGTCATTGCAGTCACTATCACTGTGGTCAGTGTTTTACAGGTACAGCCAGAAAACCAGGGTCCCTACTTCATTATCTTACTTTGTATATAAGTAGATAGATTTAAATGAATGGTTGACATATATTTACTAGCAAGCATAAACTGTATACCTACATGTGCTTTCACTTATATCAAGAAAGGCACTTGCCCTAGTGACTGCAACATCAAAGCTCGACTAACATCAAATTATTTACCTTAATTTTCTAGTATCTTCATGGATGGCAGCGTTATAATGAGGCTGTCTCATACGCTTTGAGAGAACCTAAATACAGAAATAAGGTTTACAAACTCTAGCTACTCTGTCAATGATTCTTTATCACTTCTACAATGTCTTTTATGTCTACAATGTCCTTTTTTTCATTTCAGGCAATGGGTATTGCCATTCAAGAAGGACTTTTTAATGGAGTCAAGAAGAAGAAACGGCCAAAGGTGGTCTAAAGTTCAACAAGAAAATAGCTAGATTCAATCTGATGAGAAGAAATATTTTTTAAAAGACAAGCAAGTTTTCTTGGACAACTTCAGTTTAGTCTGAAAGTTTGTTGTGTTTTAGGAAGAAGTAAAAGAGGAAGAGGAGAATATTTTACGAAGTGTTGTTGAAAGAAACGTTGACATTAGGTTGAGCTGTAGCTAATTCAATTGTCCTGTTTTGTAAATAGTTTCTTGAGTTATAGCCTCACCATATATGATATGTCAAGCAACATAGAAATGTAACGCCGTGTAGGACATGCTCGGGTAAATTAATTGCTCTGTAAGTCTCTCGGAATAATTAATCACATAAGATCGGATGCAAATTTCGAACTGCAGTTGATGTATTTTTACAGAGGCGGTTATAGTCGACCTTCACTTTTACAAGTACTTTGGATTCAAATTATTTTCAGGTACTATAGTTTTATCGTATCAGTTCCAAATCATTCTTCTTAGAGATCCAGTAAGAGTCATCTCTTATTGATCCAGTGTTACTACAGAAGGGAACCTAAACTAAACTAACTATATTTATGCTGGATAGTTCTAGCAGTTCTAAACTGTTCCTCCAAAAGATCCACTAAGAGCCACCTCTAATTGATCCAGTGTTACTTTTTTTTACACAGTCCTTACTACTTGGTGCAATATATTATATTCAAAGTCCGTTGGTTTTGGAAATTTACGATACGTGGCGAGGAATATGGTGACGAAGAGAAAGATTACTTAACGAGAAAACAGCTCAAACTCTCGCAGATACAATGGGAGGTCAGAACTTTTCACCTCACACAAGACTAACTACACGAACATCAGAAAGGATTAAAAGGACGGATATCATTTTCTCATGATAATGACTGCAAGTTGACCACCACCTGCTGTCCTCCAATTCTGCTTAAGGAATCACAGCCAATTTTTTTCATTTAGGCCGTCAGTGAATATGAAAAGGAAGAACTGATCAACAGAGAATTGTGGATAATGGAAAACTTAAAAGTAAGTTTCAGTGCACTTTTTTGCCCGAAATTAATGTTATATTCCTTGACTGTTGAAAATTGCCAAGCTTGGAGACCGTCGTCTTTTTTGTAGCTATAAATGTCCGTCTGAATTTCGCATGAAAATCTTTGTAAACTAAACAAATCGTTCACTTTAGGAATACCAACAAGAGAAAGAGGAAGAGATGAAAGAAAAACTGGCTCAAAATAATAAATACAAATCTTATAGGTGAGATTTTAACAATGGATCAATAAGAGATGAATCTTACTGGATATTTAGGAAGAACAGTTTATCATAGAACTATCCAGTATAAAGTATTAATTTAAATTTTTTTTCACAGACGGTATATGAAAAATCATGGACCTGGTCGTATAACATTTGATGAGGATTAATAAGATAAACGCGATAAGAGAAAAAATAAATATAATATTCTCATGCACTCACAGTTCTTGCTGTAGAAAAAAGATGGAAATTAAACTATAGCAAATAAAGATTATATAGTCGGTCAGAATATACTTACATGTTTGAATGAGTAAACTTGCGCTCTTAACCCAAATAATGTTTGCCAATACGAAAACACTTTTCGAAGATCTGAAAAAAGAAATAGAACCGTTAGTTTATATATAATCAAACTATCAAAGCTGTTCCCAAGTTTTGGGGAGTAGCGTTGATAAATATGATTCTACATTAGCACTAGAAAAAATAAGGGTTTTAGTAAGTTTTACAGGAAAGCGAATCAGGGTCAAATTTAGCATCATTCTTTAATGATAAGCGCAAGCTAACCACCATCTGCTTTCGTCCAATATTATGCTTGCATGGTGAGTCACAGCTAGAACCTCTCTTCTACATAAGCCAGGGGTTCTAGCTTATGAATCAATGAGATGATATTCAAAAGATAAATTGCTGAGTTGCTAAAAACATTTTTTTAATTAACTTTATATTGATATAATAAAGAAAACACGCATGAATCTATGATTGAAGAATTGGACAACAAAACTAATTACTTCAGGCCCGCAGTAACTGGCTGTACGCTGTTATGGCCACCCAGCCGTGGTCATGTACTGGATTTCATTATGTGTTTTAGGCCTGCTATGTAATGTAGCGTTATATGTCATAGACAAAGTTGACAGAAGACTAGAGTCTCATATTAAGTCCATCCATCAACTATGGAAGACGCCGCATATTACGGACTGCAAACTGGACAACGCTATATGGTGATCTCAGAGGCATTTCCAATTTATAAAACATGTGAGCATAAATGGTACAATGCTCTGAAATTATTTGCAAGGTTCAAATTTGACCACTACCTCCATCAGCACTAGTTTGAAATCTATTAACCACCCTTTGGAAATGTTTAAATAAAAAAAACGCAAACATGCGGCGAGCTCAAGTGGGCAGCAACAATAGCCGACATACCAAGTTTCATCAAAGTTTACATCTTTTCAAATTACTCATGACAAGAGCTCAGCAGGATGGTCTTTCAGCATTCACAAAAGCTTTAACTCATGTTTAATCGTTTAAGAAATCACATTTAATTTAGCCATGAGTTTTGTACAAAATCGGATCACTTATAAAGATAGCTAATAACATGCACTATTTCGGCATGATCTTTTAAGAGCACGAGTTCATCTAGCTAAAAACCAAAATGTATAAAAAGACGAGAAAACACCATTTAATAAAAAAAAAACTGTTTCTATTTTAGACACAAACACACAAAAGGAAAAAATCCGAGTCATGCTGTAGGAAGATTAAAAGATATTCTCTTGTTTAATGAGACATCCAAATAACCTAGACCTCATGTTTGTAACTTTCTTGCAACTCTGAGCAGGCCCAAACTTGTCTGAATCTTGCGTGTGTAGCTTTGACGTGCTGAGTAAATTGTAGATTAAGCAAGACAAAGAACTATAAGTAGGATTGAGCCCTTGGAATGCATCTTAATTATATAATCGTGGAGAAATAGCGTATATTTCTCAAATATGAGTGATCTTTAAGGTGATTTCATACCGCGCAGAAATTGAAAGTAAAATAGTTTTGAGAAATGGAGTCTAAAAATTTTTTTGCAACGCAACAGCATCTACTTGAGAATCCTCGCGCGGATAGTTTTGGCATCAGACCACAGAATGAACTAGTTCAGGGACCGATTGTAGGCAAAGCGTGTTGTACATCGTCGAAGTTTAAGGTGTTTGGTACAATTTGCCCTAGTAGACATTGTTACACTCATAGCTGTTTTCTGTAATCGACTGTGCCCAATGACTATACCTACAACTACTGGGATGAATATTTCGTCAAGGCACGCGAAACCATGACATAGCACGCGCGAGCACGCGTACCGCACGCTTATTGAAGCGTGCATTCGTCACCAGTTTGGCGCAAAAGCGCGCGCCCTTTCCCACGCTTTTATCAGACAGCGCATTTGAATGGCAATGCGCGTGACTAGATCGTTTAGAAGAAACTGGTATGCAACAAAGACCATGGCTGCCAGCACAGCACTTGGGCAATTTGGAATGGGCTGTACAAGTGAGCAAGGAAAAAATACAGAGAAGCAGAAAATGAGCGAAAGACGCAAGGTAAAGAGACAGTCCTCATTACAACTGAATGTTTAAACTCAACTCTAGTTTTCAAAAGTTAAGTTTGATGATACAAACTGTTTTCCTGTTAAACGTTTAATGGTTCAATGATCAGTTTCCGAGTATTTGAACACTTTAAAGCAAAACATTACACCGACGCATACAGTCAACTACATTTTAAGACTTTGCAAAATAGTATTGAATTTCGTGGCGCAAACTAAGATTTTGTTTGATTTTGAGCACAATTGTCAACTAATCATTTCTCCAAGTCAAGAATATGCAGCATACTTTATTAATGAAGAAATTAGTTTTTAAGTGTACTTCTACGAGCATTACTTCAGTTGAACTGCATGGGCAAAATTATTTAACTTCGCCAAGAAAACTCATAGAAGATTTAATCAAATTTGAGGGCATTTGTTCATTTCACTAGGACTGTATAAGTTTCTAAAATTGAGACTACAATGAAGGCATTCCCGTGCTTCTTAATGTATTTTGACAACAACTTAAAGTTTAGTTCTGGAAAACATATTAGCAGTAATAACTAGTAATAAAGATTGCGAAAAAATTTCGTTAATTTAATGCACAAGCAAGCTTTCACTTCGCTAGTAATTTATCGATTGTTCTGTGCATAGAGATTTACAAAACAATTGGAATTTGAAAGAGAATTTTTTTATACTTCAATTGCTGGGAAAGACAATTATGAAAATGCAACAACAGTACAATCAAAATATACTGTGTAATGCGTAGACTAATCTCAAATTTGATTAATGTAATTTAAAAACTTTGAAAAAGTAAGAATTCAAAATTTGCGGAAAAAATTCCAAGTTCAAAATGCAAGGACTCAAGCTATCAGCGAGTATAATGCGGAAAAACTCCTTTTTTGTTCAAATTTCTGAACTTAAAACTTGTCTTTTTGAAGTGCATCTTTAATGCATTTAATTTAGTAGTTTGTTGTTTTAAATTCCGGTCGTAAATTTACAAGATAATTTTATTTCAAAGGGGCTTTTTATAGAGGTTAAATTTTCAGATCACAAATCATTCGGTGAACAAAAATGGCCACAAATTATAGAAGATATACGCATGTGAACTCTAGACTGACTTGAAAAACACTATAGCTTTTCCAAACTCGTATTAAAATACCTAATTTCTATTTTATATAGTCCTCAAAACCTATTATGGAAAAACGAAGACGCGAGCGAATCAATAGCAGTCTCAATGAATTGAAGAATTTGCTGCTAGAGACACGAAAAAAAGACGTGAGTTGAAAATAAGCTATATCATAAGAAATGAATATAATTTAGCAAGAATATTAGACAAAAACGCATCGTTTTGATTCTCCAGCCTTGTGTCTTCATCATGCTAAAGTAACTTCACGTAACTCGTCGAGTTTCTTCGTCATATGTGTTTCCTATAGATCTATATCTTTTAAGCTATGTTTGCATTACACGCGAGGCAAGAAGGTTTTGTTTATTGAAGAATTTGCCGCTTATTCAAGTGTACATACACTTTTTTGATTTATTGCACTTTTATTAACATTGCACAATTCAGATCGACATGGACCTGCTTGTAGAATAAATTATGTGGTTGACTTTCAGTAAGCCTTACAGGGCAGCGAATGGTGGTGAGATTCACAAGTTTATACTCTTGTAAGAGCAAACAAATCAAATTTCACTTCTTTATGAGGCAAGACAGCATTGTACACGAATAATGAAAAAAATAAACATCTTGTATTCATGGTAACATGTCGCCTGACATTGCTATACATGAACCCTACTCCGTAGCTATGCGTAAAGTTAAGCAAAACTATGGAAGTTATGAGTTTCTTTAATTAAAAACATTGCACGCGAGGAGGTATGAAGCAATTATCTCTTTGAATAGAGTAAAATCAAAGTTCAAGTTTAATGGTTTGGCATGCGTAGCTTATTATTGAGGAATTTCATTTTGTGCGCGTCAGTGCTATACAATGCTTGATACTTCTTTATAGTATCGTTCTCTTTTGCTCTAAACCAAACATGCTTTTTGGGCATGCACTCTTGTTCCCTCACTAACTAATAAAGTTATCATCAAAGTATATTAAAAACGAAAGAATCAAAATTCCAAGAAATAGTTTTTTTTCAAGTAAATGTTTAGATTACCTCCTGGACAACAAACACAAAAGATGAGAACTTTTTACAAAATAGTTCAAATTTTATTGCCGTTGCGGTTATTAATGCGCACAAGCCATCTCAAAACACTTTAAGTAATTCACTTTCTCAAGCACTTTTTTATGGGCATTTTTAAATTGCATGTAGCTAAATTCACTAGTTTTGAAAATTACTAATTAAAACGAAATCTAAATTTCATCAGACTGATAGATCGTATTGAATTAGAATAGCCTTAATTGAAATTAGAACAACAAATTTTAGTTTAATTAATTCTGCAAGTTATTTATACATCACTAAAATGTGTTGGGAAGTATTTAGATAGCGAGGAAGTTCGACATTTTAGATATTGTGAAACAACAAACGATTACCATAACAGTCAGCGTAGGACGTTGAGAGCGTCATGCAGAGCAATAAATGTTCCAATTTCAACAACTAGCATTCTCTAATTTTAATAAGAAATATTCTATAAATTTGAGTATTTACAAGGAAAGGGTTCTGTAGGTCTCTTCTGCACTATCCATACTTACCGAGACATGGATGAATTATTTTACTCGAAAATAATCTCCAGAAACCTTCGAAGTGTTGATATATAAATATTTATTATAATAGAGTATGTTTTCTTTCTATTAGAGTACATTTTGTTCAAAGTTAGAAAAAGCAGACATATTAGAAATGACTGTTCAACATTTGAAATCAATACGAAGCCATCAAGAAAAAGGTTTGGACATTTTAATCACTTTACATTACTTACAAACTTGATAGGTTTAAAGAGAATAGCGGTCTTATATCAAGCAAGTTTTGTAACAGCGAAAGTATTTGGTACTGATTTAATTTCTTAGTTGAATTAAGAAAAGAAGATTAAATGAATTTTTTAGCACCAGATGAGTTTCAGTAAGCCCTAGAGAGGACTGGTGTCAAGTCCAATGCCGAGTGAAAGTGGAATTGATGTTAGAAAATTTTCATTCATAGCATTCTATTTGTTCCAGCGTCAACAACAAACGATCCTATTGCTTTAGCTCATTACAGAGCTGGTTTTAATCACAGTGCGATGGAAATTTCTCGTCATCTCATCGATTCACAAGATATTGAAGTCAAAGTCAGAACCAGACTCCTAACACACCTCTCAAACTCATGTCATGCTGTGCTTAGTAACCAAGCCTCAAAACAAGTTTACCCCCCAATGTATCATATCCCTCAATCATCCCAATTGACAGCACCTATCCACAAAAGTACATCAACATCCTCATTTAGTCCTCATGAAATACAATTACCTACATTTATCCCTCGTGAACCTTATTTTAATCCAGCGCAGTTGCGACCAATACCAGGTACTCTGACAAATGGAAAATTACCTGCTATACTAACACCCAGTCCTAATATCGCGCTACCTCAACCGCAAGTATTGCCAGCCCAGGAAAATAGACAAGAACCAGGATCCTCAACAATAACTCACGATCAAGAACCTTTAGCAAGTCCGAATGATACTTCAAGCAATCAGAATAATAATAATAGTAATAATAGTACTAGTACTCAGACCTCTGCTTCAAATGGGGCGAGCGTTTGGAGACCATGGAGTTGACCACTGAGCAAATAACAGAAAAACGCGGCGGCATTTACACTAATAAAATTCTGGGACTGCACACGAGCTTCTTTAATACACAAAACTAACATATTTATCATGCAACCCGACATCGCTCTTAATGACTGGTCAATCGTAATTTCGCAGATTTCTAATCTTTGTTTTAATGTACTTCATATTGGAGGAAATTATTTCAACTCATAAATTGACTTTTCTGCGAAGGAATTGCTTGTATTCAGTTCAGAAGAAAATGTGATGAAAAATGAATAAAGTACGAAAGAATATCGACAACAATACAGTGACAGAGCAGACGTCATTTTGTAACTTTGCATCAATCCCATGATCAATCCCCGAAATTATTAGGCGAATTAACCTGTCTCAACATCTCGGCACCTTCTCGAAACCAATTCTAAAATCCAACCACAACGCAATTTGGTTGCTCATGAATTTAGTCGCCAAATTTGGAATCGTGCAGTCTGCCCCCGAATGTGGGTTTCGAATGACGCCATATCGCTTAGCAACGTAGCAAACATCTTAATCAAAACGGTAAATAAATTTAATATCACGTACGCCATGGCTAGCAACAATTTCTTTATTAAATTTTGCACTTATAGCTCAATAAGAATTTTATTTTATTCGCAGAGATGTAGTCCCTATGCCGTTTCAAATTCTAGCAATTTCGCGCAATTTTGTTTGGTTGCATTCAAAGTCGTAATTCTATACGGGAGAAAGCACGACACACACGTAAAACAGATTAAAGTAATAAAGTCGACAAGAATTATTCAAATTAACCAAATATTGGACGTCGCATGATGAGGGAGAGACACAAAGATCTTTCTAACGGGAAATAGGTACCATATTCACAAAGACGAACCACAGAACGGTGGCTTTGTTTAGATTTAAGGGCGACTCCATTTAAGGTACTCAAATCTCTTCTGATAACCTCGTATTCAAGCGACAGGGAAAATTTACGAGCGTCGTAAGGTTATGAGAAGAGGATAATTAAGCTAGATCGGAGTATTATTTCATCACTAATAGCAGTGAGAAGTCCTATTGTACACTACGTCTTTAACAACGTATCGAGTCAAAAGATTATTGAACAGAAGATACAAGACCTTTGAAAGAAGTCAAATTTTTCATCTCTTGAACTCTCTCGTGCGCACAACGAAGACAAAACGTCACGAGGGGACGAGTCTAACGATCGGTGAAAAGAGGAATTCACTTGGTTAAAACACAAGAATTAGTTGGCAGTTAATATATTGACAAATATTTCTACCAAAACCAATCACGAAGTTACTAAAGAATCTTTCAATCGCTGTGAACTATTCTGACCTTCAAACAGCATCACAGACAAAAGACTAATCCACGGAATTAGTTGGTGAGCACAACCAAGTTTAAACCGGTCTTTCAACTAAAGATAAGCTGACTAAGAACTTTGCTTGGCAAGTGGTTTGTAAAAGAGAATACATTGATTTAAAGTTGTATCACACATCGCTACTGTTTGGAAAACACTAATGTTTTAAATATACCGGCAAAGATGTCTCCAACGGTTCGTCAGATACAAGTGGCCCCAACTCAGAATGGAAATAACGGAGCACCAAAACTTGGCATTTCTCCTCCGAGTAATGAGCTTCGTACATCAAGATGTGTGAAATACACAATGTTTTTCAAAAACATCTTTTTTTTGTTGTGCGGTGTATTTGTTGGAGCTATTGGTATCATAGCTTTACAAGAAAAAGGAAAATTTCATGGAAAATTTGATGGGTTATTTTTAGATCCTGCTGTGATACTTTTAACTGTTGGTATCATAATCTTCATTGTTTCCTTTTGTGGTGCGTTAGGAGCACTCAGAGAAAATAAATGTCTATTAAGATTCTTCTACGCATGCGTGATACTCATGCTACTACTCCAATTGGCTGTCGGTATTGCGGCTTACGTTGCAAAAGACACTATCAAAAGAAAAGTTGATGATGTTTTTCAAGAAGCAATATTGAAATATCAAGATGATCCTGACTTGGAATCTCTGATAGATTTTATGCAATACGAGTTGGAATGTTGCGGCTCTATAAACCCCGATGATTGGAGCAAAAATCCGTATTTTAATTGCAGTACAACAGCGAAGAATAGTGACTCAAATATTGGTAGTTTTTGTAGCGTTCCTCATTCATGTTGCAGAGTTGACAAACTTAATCGTATGTGTGGGTTTGGTGTTTTTACAAAACAATTTAATGAAGACACTCGTGAAGAGATAATCTACACTACAGGTTGTTTACAAGCAATTGAGACGTGGTTTAAGGATCATGTAGTGTACGCAGTAATCGTTTATGGACTCGTTTTGATATTACAAATCATCGCTGTGCGTCTAGCTTTCCGTATGATTGAGGATATTAACGATATCATCAAATGGCGTGATGGATTTTAAAATGACTGTACAGTATTCATTTGGATAGAATGCAATATTCAATCTTAATAGATTAGTAGTTCCAAAGTTTATGCTCTAAAAGGGTATAAACTTTTGAATTTGAGCACCATTCGTTACGTTTGAGGCTTTAACTCAGCTATGGTGTGACAATAGCTTTGCCGAAAATTTATTTTACTATTTCCAAACAAACAAACAAGCAACATTACTATAATAAATATATTGAAAGAAGCGTTGTACTCACCAAAAAGTTAAAGTATCCTCTTCAAAATTCGTCCGGTTTGAAACGACTTCGCGCACTTGCCACGAGGTGAATCACTTGATCGAAATTACATGGTTCAAATCGTTCTAAATGCCGCAATTGTTCAGTAAATAGTTCTAATTGCATCAGAATGTCGCAATCAGTTTTCCTGCAAAGTGAAATATGTCTAAATGAAGTGTTCTCATGTTAGTTAGAAAAGCTTCGTTTTGGGCAGCCACTTTTCCGAAATGAAGCACACTCGCGCAGACATGCAGAAAAGTTCCATATGCAAATTGCAAGTAAAATTTCCTCCACACTTCACCCAAGGGACATGGTTACCTAACATGTCACTAAAAATTCTTTTATGCACCCGTCACTGTTGTGATAAATAAATAAAAAGAAAGTTTAATGAGCCTCTCGGTTAACTAAGCCTAGCTTTTATTGTCTGTGAAATCGGATCAATAAGATACGACCCGTTACTGGATCTGCAAGAAAAGTAGTTCAGAACTGATAGAACTATCCAGTGTTTAACATCAGTTATAATTGAAAAATTACACAGCGCTGACAATAGGAGATGGTTGACCAGCGATAAGCGATCGTCCGTGAGCAAGACGACATTGAGGTCCTTGGCGGAGAGACGCCTGGGGACCTGGAACACAGAGTGAATAATGCTAGTAAATCAGAGCAAAATCAAACAAAATAGTGATAAATTCCAACTTTCGAACTATTTCGAAGTGATCCAGTAAGAGTCATCTCTTATTGATCCACTATAAATAACTACAGGAAAATTTCAAGTTCGTTGTGTCTTACCTTTGCTAAGAGAAATTTTAGGTTGTCTCATACTAGGACCTTTGCGATTTGTTGTCTGCGGCCCAGAAACTAGAGCCTTGTTTGCTCCGGAAGCATTGGAGGAATGGCGCCTAAAAAACGAATCAAGATCAGTAATGATATAAATAATTCTATAACTACCACTAATACGAATCCTAATCTTTATACTAATTCTAATCCTAACCCTAATCCTAATCCATATTCTAATACTATTCATACCATTTCCAATCCTAATCCTAATCCTAATACTAGTTCTAATACTAATCATAATTTTATGTGCTTTATAATACTAATATTTACCCTAATCCTAATCCTTATTCTAATACTAATCATACTAATTCTAATCCTAATCCTAATACTAATCCTAATACTAGTTCTAATACTAATCATAACTCTACTTGCTTTATAATAGTAATACTAATACTAACCAAATAAAGGTTCTCTTTTAGCTTATCTGCATAGTTGCACTACACCAGCATTTTCAAAACAGATGGAGCAACAAAGCACATAGACCATTAGCAAACCTCTACAAAGAATACCTACCCTAGATGATGTGTACTAGGGCCTTGTCTGAGCGAAGCTTGTGGTCCAGCAGGCTGTAACCTGTTTGGTGAGACATAAGCAGGTTTCCTTTCAACAGCTTTTTGTCTTGGCATTCTCTTTAAAGCAGCTTGATTTTCCTGGTTTTCTTTTTTCATGTTTTTTTGTAGTGTTACATTTAGTCTGGTGACAACAGTTGTGCTTGGTCGATTGACAATGGCTTTTGCTGTTGTTTTCTGCTCCATAATTTTTCTTGTTTGAAATGTAGAAGTCGTAGTACTTGTTGCCCTAGAAGCTAAATAATGTAATAATATTGATATTACAAGACACTAAGACTGTTCAATTCACCCAGGTTTCCTCATGTTTATATAGTGAAGACTCCAGTTATAGATATAGTTCAGTGAACTTACCTTGACTGGCAGCCACTGTTGCACGTCGACGTTCAGATTCGAGAGCAGCTTTCTGCTCAGCTTCCTTTTTTTCTCTTAATTCCTTTTTCATCCAAATTCGATCAATTGCCTTCTGTTTCTCCAGTGCTTTCCTCTTTTCCTCTTGTTCTTTTTCTCTACGTTTTCTCTCCTCTTCTTCACGTTTCTTTCGTTGCTTCTCAATCTCAGCATCTGGAAATTAGTGCAAAAACACACCTATCCAAATTAAACCAAACATTGGTGGCAAAGGATGCTCCCTAACAATTTTCAATATAAAATTTAGTGTTTGACAAGTGCAGCTTTCTGAAAAACTCTTTCAAAGAGACAAACGTTGCATATGCCAGCCATTTAACATGTCAACTTGCTCAGTGTGTATGGTAAAGATTGATAAATCTTCCAGGAAAAAGCTGGACATGACTCTCAATAAACACCTAGGCAAGTCAGCTTTCAAAACTCATGTGCATGGCTGCCAAACAAAAACCTAAACAACACCAGCTAGTGTAAAGAAGGTTCAAAAGTTGATCTATGAGTCTGTTTAAATACCTTTTAAAGACTCCAGCATTGCTCGTGCTATATCTTCATCATAATCGTGCTAAATGGAATATGTTTTTAAATGTATGATGCAGTATCTAGCGACACGATTAAAAGTTCCTAGATATTGAGGGAAATGGTCTTACTTTTTCAATAGTACTTTCAACAACATGACTGTCAAGCACTTTAAATTCTCGCTTGAATTTTTCCTTCACTATAAAATCATATCAGAATATTGAGACCCCCCATGGCAGAAAATCAAAGCACTCAGCTGAATTCTTACTATTGACTTTCTCATGGAAGAGAAGATGCTTCTTCTGACTGGAAGTCTGCATGGAACTCAACAACAACGCATTTCTCCATTCCTCATCCTCGTCGTCGTCGTCATCAACGTTTGTTGATTCCATCTAAAAACATCAAAATAAAGTAAAAGTTGGGTTGGAAAAAGTAATCAAGGGCTGGAAGAAGAACAATTGTGAAATAATGCAAAGGAATTGAACTTACTGCATATTGAAAGCCTGTTTCCTACAGAAAATAAAGAACAATGATTAATTTAAAATGGAGATGCAGCAGTATCTCATTGACAAGTAAAATTATCTGGTGCTAGATGGAAAGAAGTGAGCTTCTACTCTACCTTTTGGGCTGTAGCTGATGGTTGTGGAGCAGCTGAAGATTGCCCAGAAGCTGCAGGTTGCCAAGCCTATAGCAGGAATGACAGGAGTCATTTTATGATGCACTGGGGTGTATTGCCACTTTAATGAGTTTACAAGAAATATTGCAATCATTTTGTTAGCCATCAAGATTGCAAAAATGCAATGAGTCACATCCAAGTCTTGTCAGAAGGATTAAATGAACTTACCCTGAATTCCTGCATTGGAATTTGTTCAACCGGACGAACTTGCGCTGTGTAATTCAATCTTGGGTCTATCCATGTTGTACTTTGTGTTGCATGATTCACAAAATAACTAAGAATGAAAATATAATAAGCTTGAGTCAATTTCTTTCATTCATAAAACGACATTCATCCCCATGAAACATTTCTTAAAACAGTTCTTCTCTTATAATATATGACTTTCTTTTTGCCTTTCAAAGGCCTACAATTATATTACAATAACTTGCTCTAACTCTAGATTATATCTGAAGAGTATTCAGTTTCTTCAACGCTTCACTAACAACGAATTATCCATTATGACACAGCTTAAACATTGCTATATTCGTGTCAAACTATAGAATATATGCAGCTTTTAAATGGCGATGAATTTTCTTTCTGTTGCTGTAAACTATCTCATATAACTTAAAGATTTAAAAGATTCGCTACCTGCATAAATTCTGGACAAAAAACTACAATTTATGACTGAGTTTAATTTAAATGCCATTTTATTAAACTGTCAAAATAATATTGCATAACTGCAACTGCACACGACTTTCAACAGCCTACTAATATATTTTACAAGCAAGAAATAACTCTACAGCAGTTCTCAAAGCTTTAAAGATTATAAAAAACTCACTATCTGCCGTAATTTTGGTCCCATCTTGCTTCCCAGCCGTGTGGCAGTTGCCCTCCCAAATTCGCAGCCATTTTCTTTGCGTTCAATATAGGAAGATAAACCCTACGAGTTTAGTACAATAAGAGTACAGCATAGATAATAATAATAATAATTTATTTCCATCACACCATCTCTGGTGTATAGGAGGTAACATACATACATTGTATCTAAAT
>JAOBYK010434789.1:0-12608 GCA_025434845.1 Phenganax subtilis | reverse complement strand
ATACTATATGCCACGTGTACTTTTCTTTACAAAAATACTGTGCTACATAGCACAGTTAATCCTTCTTCTTTGACGTATCAAGTGTGACCAAAGAGATAGGAAATCTATGAAAGGTCTGTTTCAAACAAAACTAAAATCATGCTACACTCACCTTCATCTTATATTAAACTTAGAAGCCCTAGCTATACCTTTCTTTTTTTCATGTCAGCGCAGTACAAAATCAAAGAAAATGATATACAGCGCGGCAGTGCTAAACAAACATTCTACTTTTAGGAGCTGGGGACGCTCTTTTAAATTGTTTATTTTGAGTCCGATATCTGCCAACTTTGGAACAGATATGAAACGACATGCCCATCCTCTGGCTATACCAACAATGGATTCAAAGTCAGAATGACAAAGAAACTAAATATTACATACCTCAAACGAGTCATATGACTGAAAAATGACAATTCGCATGAATCTCTTTAAATCTTTAATAGCTATTTAGGTACAGTAGCCCGTTCAGCACGCTAGGCTGGTGTTCAATGCTAAGCCGAGGAGATCCATTTTCAACCAATTCATTACCACACATCTAGATTAATGCAACTCATAAAGCGCTTGAGCAAAAACAACTTCAAGCAGTTAAACCGGAAATGTATAAGAACAAGTGACGTCCCGGGCAATGAATTTTGGTATAAAACTGTTCTACAGAATAGAAATTACCCAGAAGGCTCGGACAGGAAAAAACCTGAAGCCACTTTCCTGCACATGCACACCAGACTCTGAGCTGGCAGCAAGTACACCTCGCAAGTTTATTAGGAATTTGTATTGCAGAGTTTACGTTAGGACAATTTTTTACGATATTTTGACCTAAATCATCAAAGTTCTACGATTTTTGGAGAACTTTGCATAAGTTTAAATTGTTGATTTTGCTGATAAGAGAATATTCTATTTTCTTAGGGCCTGTTCACATGGGCCAAAGTTATCCCGGTTAGCGAGGAAACTTTTCGACCAGCCAAATAGTTTTGCTCTGTTCATATGATGACGAAACGTTATCCCGCTTACCGGGGGAAATTTTTGGCTGTGACGTCTACGCCCGCCATTTTATACGGGAAAACTTTTCCCCTCATATGAACGCAATCTAATTTTTTGTACTATTTGTTAAAAAGGCGAGATCTCGCTTGCAAATTTGTCGGAAAGTTTCCTCGCTAACCGAGATAACTTCGGCCCATATGAACAGGCCCTAAGCGATATATTTGACGATGGTTTGCAAAATTCAGGCATGCATTGCTGACACAATTGAAAATTTTATTTAAAAGAACTAAGAAAGACAACTGCGAAACTTCAGTGTCTTGTGTTATACTGCATCAAATTCAAAATTTCTTTCTTTCTATAGGTAATCTGTTGGCCTCTGGTATACTTATTCAGAGTTTGTCTTGCATGCAGATTGACATGCAAACAAAAAGACAAAGTTAATTTTGATAGAAAACATATTGTTTGAATTTGTCCTGATTATTTTTAATGCAACTAGCTCTTTTGTGGGTTTCGGCAATATAAGAATGTGAAAGTAACTACTGTATTTTATAAGGCACTATAAAAGTTGAAAAATCTTCTACTTAGCGCACATGTCCAGACTATATCGGAAATACCAATATTTTAATACTTTAACGGAAATATATTCCACTTGCATGGCATAATGCTATAGCTTCAAAGCAGAACAATCATAATTTTCTCCCTTTATTTTACCATAAATGTCTTTATATTGATATTTACAAACCTAGATAAAAAATAGATAATATCTGAAAATTTGTAGTACAAATCTCTAGTAAATTTCGAGATTTTACTTTTCCACGTAACCGAGTGCTTGATTCATCCGACTATTCAAAGGGCTTCACGGAGATCAATGATTCCGAAACTGCTTTCTGGTTAATTTCTATTTTGTGAGTGTACATAGCAACACTGCTAGAGTGTTCAAAAATAAAAGTTGATAAGAATTACGAGGGAACTTAAGATTTTTGAGTTTTCACTGCTTCAGTCTCTTGTTTTAAAGTCATGAGATGACGTACACATCCCATGCAGAGCTTACTGAAACGCAATGATGTAATATAATGTTGTGGAATATTTAGGAGTTAATTTATTAATGAGGATTAACTATTACATAGCTAAGTAATATGGCACACACTGATTGGATTACTTTCCTTTATTTCTCAGAAATATAAAAACTTCTGACGATATCAGTACCAAACATGGTGCTCGGAAAAATGCAAGGAATTGCCTTCGGACTTGTTCACAACAATGGACTTGGGTCCGAAAAATGATAATCCTTTTGATCGAAAAGCTCTTTGAGAAATCCGCCATGTTAATTACGCAGAGGCCTGTCCACGTGATTCTCCTTACCCTGTTAGTTGCAGTTGCACTTACATTTGGATTTTTGACGCTGGACGTTGAGACGAGTGTGAAATATCTGTTTTTGCCTGAAGGAAGCGATGCATCACGAGATTTAATTAGAGCACGAAATTCAGGATTTGAGCTGGAATTTCGACAAGAAGAAGTCATTGTGTTACCATACCAGAACAAGTCCGTGTTATCTCGAGAATGCTTGACTGAAATGATAGATTTACACAAAAGTATCACAAAAATACAAAACTATGAAGCGTTATGTTTTCGCGGAAACTCTTTATGTGCCTCCGTAAATCTGCTGCAGATATTCGATTACGACCAAAATAATTTGGACAATATCGTACTACGTACAGAAAGCGTTTTAAGAAATGACTCATTTCTCATGTCAAATGGAAGAACACCTTCTGATAATTTCAATTCAATGTTTGGCAAAAAAGCAACGCCCAATAATTTAACTGGTACAAATGCTGTGAGAATTGTGTACTACATGACAGAACAAACCGATGATGAACATAGAGAGGTCATCCTGAAATGGGAGAAAACCTTTCTTGAGAGAGTGGAAAAGTTTTCAAAAAACACAACTTGCGCAAACATATTTTATGCTGCCGAAAGAAGCCTTGACGACTCAGTGTCTGAGAGTACTGATTCTGACATAAAGTTCTTCGCCTTAACATTTACAATCATGGGAATTGTAAGCTCTGTCGTTAACGGAAGATGTGCAGACGCACGGTACGGCCATCAGTTGTTAGGTTTTTCTGCCTTGCTATCTATTTATCTTGGAGTCACAAGTGCTTTGGGCTTTGTAATGCTTGCTGGTGTTCCATTTGTTAACATGGTTGGTGTTCTACCTTTCCTGGTAGTCAGTATTGGCATAGACGATGTGTTTATCATTCTCCATGAGTTGAATGAATTGGTCCGTCAAAATATTCCTGCAATGTTTGTGGTCAGTGGCACTATGGCTAGAAGTGGTCCAACCATAACTATGACAACTTTAACAGATCTCGTTGCATTTGCAGTGAGCTGTCGTTCCATCTTTCCAGCAGTTCGCTTCTTCTGTGCATACGCTGCAATAGCAATACTGTTTGCCTTTCTAATGCTGATCACGTTCTTCGTTGGTTGTATGTGGTTTGACGTCAAGCGAATCAACGCCAAACGTCGAGATTTTCTTCCATGTCTCATGAGCCCTGAAAATATAAGCTGTTGCTCAAGTATTCGAAAGAATGGTTTGGATAACCTGATGAAAGTTTGGGGGAAAATTGTAACAAGTTTTCCTGGCAAGGTATTCGTCTGCTTTTTTTCTTTCCTTATTCTTGCAGGTGGTATATTTGGCGCTGTAAACATAGATGAAACTTTCAGCAGACAACTGTTAACGACTGAGAACTCTCACTACCGATCATTCCTAAACGCGTACGAGGAACACTTTCATGTCGAAATACAAGTGAATGTTATTATTTCCACCGAGTTAGATTACTCAAACCCAGAAATTCAACAAAAATACTTAGATCTAGAGAAAATTGCCAGAAATAACAAATACTTCACTTCAAAAACGTCCTCGTGGATGGCAGAATTTCTTTCGTGGAGAAAGACGGACAATGTCAGCTCAACTAACCAAGCAGATTTTTACAAAGGGCTACAACGGTTCATCGCAACACCGAAATTTAAAAGATTTTCGAACGATGTGAAGTTTTCTGAAAACAAAACGTACGTAACATCTTCGCGAATTCTCGCATATACAAAAAGTGATCCATCCTCCACATTTCAACGTGATATGATGATTAGCATACGAGACGATCTTGTTCATTCCTCTGACCTGGGTGCGTTTGCCGCTTCTCAGTCATTTATCTACTTTGAACAGTACGCTCACGTGCTTGACGAAACTATTCGCAATTTAATTGTGGCTGGCATTGCAATTTTGCTGATATCATCCTTGTTTTTGAGTCATTTTGTAATAATCTTATGCCTTTTATGTGGTTTCGTCGCTATTATACTTGAACTGCTTGGTCTTATGTATCTTTGGGATGTCTCCATTAACTCAATATCAATGATAAACCTGGTTATGGCTTTAGGATTTTCCGTGGATTATAATGCACATGTTGTCTTTCATTTTGTTTCCTCCAAAGCTGAATCTCCTGAACTTCGCGTTGTCGATGCACTCGGTAGAATTGGTGGTAGTGTGTTTCTTGGTGGCATAAGCACATTTCTTGGAATGATGATGACAGGATTTGCATCCTCCATTGTGTTCCAAATTTTTTTTAAAATGTTCGTCGGGATAGTCGTATTTGGATTGTTACATGGCTTGGTTATTTTGCCTGTGTATTTAACTATTCTTGGAAAATTGTTCGATTTCCGAGAGCAGAGTGTCTATTCAGTTCTTCACAATTGGTACAAGTATGAAGTGAAACGTGCTGCTCATCGAATGGAAGTGAAGCAAGTGCCAAATATTTGCTTTAATGCAAAACGACGCCCACCAGTTGCAGTAATCGGGATAGGCTGTCGCTTTTCCGGTAGTGCGAATTCTAAAGACGCATTTTGGAACATGTTGGTCGAAGGAAGATGCGGCATTAGCTCGTTTCCAAAGGATAGACCGGATGCTAGAATGTTTCTGGCCACGTACAATCCGGGAAAAAAAGTTCCCGGAAAACACTACGTTATGACAGGATGTTTTTTGGACAACATTGACAGGTTTGATGCTCAGTTTTTTGGAATATCTCCTGCAGAGTGTCGTTCCATGGATCCACAACAACGTATTCTACTTCAAGTTGTTTACGAAGCTATAGAAGACGCTGGCCTGCGTTTAGAAGACCTACAGCAATGTCAAACTGGTGTTTATGTTGGATTGATGAATTCCGATTTTGGTAATCTCCTTCTCCATGCAGACAATATTCGTGGAATTGATCAGTTTGCTTCGACTGGATGTGCCAATTCAATAGTTTCCAATCGCATTTCCTTTGCCCTCAACTTAACTGGCCCTAGTTTGACTGTTGACACAGCATGCTCGTCTTCACTGGCTGCTTTTGACATTGCTTACAACCATCTTCAAACCGGTGAATGCGATGTGGCTATAGTCTGTGCGGCAAATATTCTTCTTACAGGCAAAGCTTTTCACACTGCGTGCTGCAGGACAGGACTGCTTGCTGAAGATGGTCGTTGTAAGAGTTTTGATGCAACAGGAGATGGATATGGGAGAGGAGAAGGTGTTGCTGCCGTGGTTATTAAACCAAGCAAAACAGCTGTAGAAGATCGAGATAATACTTATGCTGAGGTCGTTGCTTGTGGCATGAATAACGATGGACAAACAGCAATACCAATAACGGCACCAAGTGAAGTCACTCAAGCCGCTTTGTTTCAAAAAGTTCTCGAAGAGTCGGGTTTTTCCAAAAATGATGTACAATACATTGAGGCACATGGCACGGGAACAGCTATTGGAGATGTGGTTGAAATGGGTTCTTTATCGGCTGTTTATGGCAATAGTAGTAAAAGAATACTTCGTTTAGGTTCTGTGAAATCAAACATCAATCACACAGAGTCAACATCCGGTTTAGCTGGGCTTATTAAAACCTGCTTAATGATAGAGAAGGCTCAACTGGTTCCAACTATCAACGTGCACGAGGTGAAAGCACAACTGAAAATGTCTCAAAGAAAAATGATGGTTCAGTTAGTTAACGAATCTTGGAAGACTGAGGAAGGCAAGCCCAGGGTAGCTGCTCTTTCATGCTACGGTTTTGGAGGTACAAATGCTCATTTGATCTTACGAGAAGCAGCACAAACACCAAGTCCAGTTGTTCCATCACGACTTAATGTTAACAGAGTAATGACATTATCTGCCTCAACAAATTCTGCTTTAAGAGAAATGGCAAGTAAATTCGCTCGATCTCTCGCTATGAAACCCGATGATGACGAGATCCTCAAGGACAATATATGCTATTCTCTTTGTGAAAGGTACACCGTTCATCCTCATCGTTTAGCAGTTAGTTTTCGGTCTTTTAAGCAGGCAGCGACAGCGTTGGAAATGTTTGCTAATAACGAAAATGGTTGGGAAGATAAGGTTACAACTGGCCACACAACAAAAACGCGGAATAAAGTCGTGTTTCTCTACGGTGGTCAAGGCGCGCAATGGTATGGCATGGCAAAAGAGATGATGGTGCATGAACCAAAGTTTAAAGAAAGCATTGGGATGGTTGACGCAATTCTCAAACGAAAGGGTATTCCGTGGTCCTTATTAACAGAACTTGTTAAACCCAAAGAAACCTCGCGTCTGCACGAAAATTGCATCGGGCAAACAGCCTTGTTTGCTGTACACTTTGCATTAACGGAGTTGTTGAAGTCCTGGGGTGTTATACCATCTGCTGTTGTTGGACACAGTTTGGGTGAAGTGTCAGCGGCCTGTGCCTCCGGGGTATTGAGTCTATCTAAAGGCTTACAGTTGGTTTTGATTCGATCTCAACTTCACGAAAAATGTTTAACTACTGGATGTATGGCTGCCATAGGGCTTTCTCAAGAAAACGCTCAAATTATGTTGGAGGAACTGTGTTTACAAAATGAAATTCAAATTGCCGTCGTCAATAACCCCCAGAGTATCGTCTTATCTGGTGATGAAGTATCAATGGACATAGTCGACAGATACGTGACCACCACACGAACTGATGTTTTTTGGAGGAAGCTGGCGACGACACGAGCATACCACAGCTCTCAGATGGAAGATATCAAGCCATCATTCATTGAACGCGCAAGTAAAATCAAGTGGCATCCTTGCCAGGGAAGCATACCATTCTATTCCACAGTCACTGGCACTCGAGTATCTGGTAAAAAGCTTTCCATTGACCACTGGTGGAAAAACCTACGACAAACTGTTCGCTTCTCTTCTGCTCTAAAGTCCATGTTCACCGATGGATATCAGTTGTTTATAGAAATAAATGCAGCTCCTCAACTGACTTATCATGTTCATCAAACTTGGCAACAGTACGAAAAAGAAACTTCGTTGAATGCCAACGACTTTGCAGTTATCCAGACTTTGCCAAAACGCTCCGCCACTGAACAGCATTTGTCGTTTTTGCAAAATTGTGCAGCTCATCTCTTTACTTGTGGAGTTCCACTATCATGGGATAGAGTGCAAGGGTCAGGATCGAAATCATTTATACGACGACCAACGTATCCTTGGCAAGAGACAAAGTTTTGGTATCGTGAGGGTGATCCACCTGAAGCTGTGACATACACAAAGGAAAAAGACATTGACAACAGTAATAAACCGACTGTTCCATTCCATCCTCTTCTGGGAAAAGCTGTTCCAACGGAAACATTTACCGGTTTGCACGCATGGGAATCTGAAATCGATTTGTACAAAGTTTCATATATCAAAGATCACAAATTTGTCGAGTCTCCGAATCCTGTGATTCCAGGAGCAGTTTACGTCGAAACGATATTGGCAATGTCACTTGATTTTTCTGCAAATACTCTAGCTGCTCTAAGTAACATTACCTTCAAAAATCTGCTGAATATACATGAAAATGATTCATTCATAATGAGGACGTGTCTTTTACCAGAGAAAAGTCCTGGAAATGGAAATCCATTCCAAATTACGATGGTGGCAGAGGGAAGAGAGGAGGTTGTTGTTTCTGATGGAATAGTACATTTAGGGGTTTCAAATGGCCCTAACTTTGAAGGTAAAATTTAATTGTCCTTTCACTCTTCCTTGTCTTGTTTAATTGGAATGTTTGGTTTCATGGTGCTAAATAATCGAGCTCTTTTGTTTCGATCTGGCTGATGAAACCTTATCAAAAAAGCAGTAACATTGATTATCTGCAGAGTTTTATACGTTGCATCATTGTTGAGTATAATGCATTATTGCATTTATTAAAAAAAAGGTTATTCATCGAGAACTCAACATCTAACATTGACGCGAAATCTAAATATCACATAGATTTGAATTGTTAAGACGTTAAAGTGTTGGGACAAGAGGTGTTCTAAAGAGTAGTGATTAGTTAAATCTTGACAAAAATTTGCCATTCAAACTTGGCCTAAGAGCAGATCAATAATTGGCCATTTATTAAACTTTTATTCGATTCATATATTTGTTTGCCCAAACGGTGCACCGATAGCTTGTTCTGCAATACTAATTAATTTGGTTTTTGTGTTCTACCTAGATCAGTCCGCCAAGGTGGAAAAGGAACATCTCAGTGATCTTGAAGAGTTCAAATCACGAATGGAAAAGTGCGCTGCAGATCTTGTCATACAGCGGCATGAAGAAAAAGGGTTTAACTTTGGTCCACAGTTTAATTTGATCACTGAAGCCTGGTCAAACACCAATGAAGCTCTTGCCTTGATATCACCAACACCAGAAATCATAAACCAAGCATCAGCTTACGTTGTGCATCCTTCCATAATTGATGCATGTCTTCAAACAGTAATTTTGATCAAAGATGGGAAGGGACAACTGGTGCCATATAAAATTGAAAGTGTTACCGTGATAAGAAAAGTAGTTTTCACGGATGTATTGTATAGTTATGCCAAAACCATTGAAGCTGATGATGAAGTCAAGTGCAACATTACACTCTATGACTCCTATGGGAGGGCCGTGATGATTTATGAAGGATTCATTGCTGTTAAAATTGCAGAAGATTACGCAAAAGTTGATTTTGAGAATGCCTCGTTCAACATGGTGTGGTCTCCTGAAAAACTGGCTAGCGGATTTGAAGCAAATGGGAGTCAAGTCTCTTGGTTAATCTTAAAAGATCAATGCACCTATGCAAATCAGTTCAGTCGGCATCTTGTAGACAGGAACAAAGTTGTGTTTGTTGATATGCAAGGCACTATAAGCGAGACACGACGTGCGCTTTCTCAATCGTTAGATGAGATACTTCAAACGAAACGAAAAAACGAAAAGTTGCTGGTGGTAAATTTTTGGCCCTCTGAAACGAGCAAAATAAAAGGCGAAAGTCAAAACTTTATGGCAGCGCACAGTCTTGCTTTCGAAAGTTGTCTTGTAATTACCCAGGTGATTTTAGAAAAAGATGCCTCTGTGGTTGAAGATATTCAGTTGATTTTTGTCACCTCTGGAGTCGTTTCACTGCCAGGTGTTGAGAGCTCTTGCACTAGTAACACTCCAGTAGCGTTTCCTTGGTCTGCTTCTATTTTAGGGTTCCGACGGACCCTCCTAGAAGAGATTACTGCTCTAAAAGCATCCGTTGTTGATTTACCTTACCATCCCGACGAGAAAGACTTTCTTTCTATGTTACAAGATTTGGGACAGACTACGATTGAAGAAGAGATTGCTTACCGAAATGGCACACGTTATGTCAATCGTTTAGCAAAACTGAATAGGTCTGATCATCCAAAACTCACACAGCAAGAAGCATCATTTAGTGGCACTGGTCAGCAAAAGCTGTTCAAACTTGCATTCATGTCAGGAAAGATGTTTCTACGAACAGTTTCTGATGTAACTATGAAAGGAGAGCGCCTTCTTGAAGTTTACTCTACTGCTACAGTACTTCAGACCCCGTGGACAGAAGCAGTCCCCTCTGATTCTATTGCACTAGCAGGCAAATTGTGTTCCAGTGTTGATCAAATTCAGCAAGATAATCTGGTTGTTGGTGTATGTAAAGTTGGAGAACTCGGAAGTCTTGTTCCTATCAAAAGATGCTGTTTTGCAAAGATAGATGACTGCTTCACATCTCAACAAGCTGCCTCGCTTTGTTACCCTATGGCTTTGTCTTACCATATCCTCAAGCATCTTGTTAGCGACATCCGCGAAAAGAAAATACTCGTTCATCATCGAAGTATAGAGATATCTTGCATCTTAGCAACAGTTGCAATGGCATTGGGTGCGGATGTTGTCTGCCTTGTCAAAAACCGCTCGAGCAAAGATCGAGTAGTGAGATTTGGGATTCCTGAAGTTGTTGCCGAAGATGATCTGGTAGCTTGGCACGAGAATTATGAACAAGACATTGACATTGTATGTTTTTTGAGTGAGTCAAGCGGACATGTTACTCAAAAAGTGATGAATCAACTCAAATCAGGAGGAACTTCTGTTGCTGTTTATGACCAACAGAAAACAAAAATCACAACTTTAAACACTGCTAAAGATATACGACTGATCATGACTAATCTGGCTGATTTTCCACAAAATTCAGAAATATTTTCAACTTTAGTAGGTTCCTGCAGCTCTCTTTTGAAATCAAGCGGAATGCTAAAAAAACTTTTGGATATATCTCAAATATCCAGAAGCATATACGATGTAGTCATGCCCAACAACGACAGTACATCCGAATCGAAAACATTCCAGCTTTCCCTATCAACAGCCTCCTTAAAACCTGATCATGCTCCAAAGGAAGTACCCTTTTACAGACTAGCGCTTGATTCCAAGGGTTTCAAAGAAGATCGCACGTACCTGGTGATTGGCGGTGTTCGCGGTTTTGGTTTTAAAGTTGCGAAATGGTTAGTAGAAAATGGTGCAACCACCGTTGTTTGCACGGCTCGATCGGAACCAAGCGATCAGAAGAAAGCTCAGGTTCAATATTTAGAGAAAAAAACTGGATCACGCATTCTCCTCAGACAGGCCGATGTTACATCTTGGAAAGATATGAATGCTGTTAAAAAGGAACTGGAGAGTTTGCCAGCAGTGGCTGGAATACTTTTCAGTGCTGTTGTGTTGGGAGATCAGTTGATCAAAGATGCTGACCTTGAGACGTGTAAACGTGTTGTAGAAACTAAAGTGCAAGGTAAGAATGTCCCGCCCTTCTTGCCTATTTTTTGACTAAGTTTACGACACTATTATTTATTTTTGTACGTCAAGGTCTTTAGAAAAAATGATGAAATGAGATTAAAAGTCATTTACTACTGTTACATTTTAAGCCAGTGAAAACAATAAGACGATAAAATTGCTCAAAGAAAATGTAGGTAGACATTCTCTGCCGAGTACCTCATAGAATAGATATAGTAAGTACATGTCATTCGTGTTTTACTGCAAAGAATGCTCCTTCAGTTACTTTCTTCCGTGCGTCAAAGTAGGACTCAGAAATTTGTCCAAGTCACACCTGGCGTGGTCTTTGATACTCTGATAAGGAAAAAACTGTTCCCTCCGTACACGCAAAATATCATAGCATTAGCTAAAATGTCATATTATAAGCGCATATTCGCCTAGAAACGTACTGTGACAAAGATCACACAAACTTGAAGTCTTTTTTCGTTCTTGTGACTACCCTGAGCGACTTCTTGATATGCTGGTCGATCAAATTGATCGTGCTAAAAGAAATTACGCTGAACTACAGAAATGTCAAATTTGCCGGAAATGTCCTTGTCTAAGTCAAATTTCGGAATCGTACTTTAAAAATACTTTTAATAACGTAACTAAGAGCACTTTTTTGCATTCAGACGCTGTATGTATCTTCTCAACTAGTTGTCTTTTTTCCCCTGCTCCTCAACAATCTCTACCTACGTTTTCTTGAACGAATGTTGTCTAGCAGTTCAAATGTGAATGCAATATTCCCAGTGAGATGATATAGAACAGTTCAAAGGTTAGAGTCGAACAACATCATTGTTTTGTGTGTTGATAGGAAGTGTTATCCTGCATCAGCTTAGCTTATCCATGGATCTGGATTTTTTCATAATGTTCTCTTCTATGGCTGGAGTTCTTGGAAACGTCGGCCAAGCTTCCTACGCCGCTGCAAACACGTTTTTGGACCACCTCTGTGAATATCGTCGTCTCAAACTCGGTCTTCCTGCGCTTTCAGTAAACTGGGGACCAATCCGTGGCACTGGACTTCTTGAAGGAAAATCAGAAATATCGGAGCTTCTTCAGAAGATGGGATTTTATTCTCTCCACTACTCATCAGGTATTATGCAATGTGCATGCCTGCATTGCCAGTAGAGGCAGTTGAATTGGGTACATCTGGATCACACTTGCAGGACCCTGAGTTAGCACAGTGGCGACTGATGCAAAATCATCCTTTACTAGACGTGGTTTAATTTAACTGTTATGAATAGTTTAAATATGATCTTGCGATTGCGAATTTTGCCCTATGATTTCTTCAGTGTTCGCATCAACTTATGGGAGAATTACTACAATTTAGTACGACTAAATTGTTACGATCGACCTGTATATGAAATACTTCGTGTTATTGAACTTTAAGATACTAGAAGTAGTTGTATAAAGGCGGGTTCCAAGACATTTTTCTCCAAACTTTTTTCAGCTTTATTTTGTTCTCAAATGATCATTTCCGAATCAAAAAAGAAGA
>JAOBYK010434678.1:0-14686 GCA_025434845.1 Phenganax subtilis | reverse complement strand
TAAACTGTATCGTGGCCTTGTGCAAACTCGGTGCAAACGAAGCATCGTTGGCTCAACATCATCTATTTTGACATGTACAGTTCCAGTGTCAATTTGTCTAGAATTTTTGATAGTCCGAAGAACATTAGCACAAGTAGAAAACTTCTGCTTTACTATATTTACAGAACAATATTTGAAAATTATCAGATGAGTTGGGATTACTGTGAATAGACACTACATTCAACACTACAGTAGCGCTTTATTTGGCAATACATTGAAATTGACCTTCGGTTCTCACTTTTTTGCTGTATTAAAAATGAACATAGTAAATGGTGTTTTTTTCTCCAAACTTTGAAAGATTTCTATTGTCTATTTCCACTAAAAGATTTTCCTTTTTTTTGGACCAAATATATGTTACGTATTGACAAGTGAACATGACGTTTTGGTTGATTTTGATCGCATAAGATGAAATCACAATTACTGAAGTAACTGAACTAAACAAATCAAGAAGTTTCGCAGTAGGGCAAAGTCTTGAAGACAAAATTTAGTATTTATTTACTAAGACATTTTGAAGTCAAGTTTTCTTTAGGTAAGAGTATAATTTTTCAAACGTAAACTGTAGGGGTTTTGCTTATTATAATTATTATAGATAAGTCTTAGCGCTTGCGTTTGAAACGATCATTTGAAGCCTCGAAAGTGGTCTGCTGTTGTTCGAAAACCAACAACATTTGCGCCGCCATTAACGCCAGAGCTGGCGTGTTGTTTTAATCTGTTTGGTATGGAGTTGCCGTTCTTTCCCGCTGAAGTTGAGTTGGCTTTCTTTGAGGAAATGATGATTAGGTTGGACGCATTACTGGATTTTTTATTTACCGTAACGGTCTTAGAATTTGTGGTACTTCTCACAAGTATCCTCTCATATGGCTTTTTGGGTGTCACGTTCTGGTTATGTATTTGACCAGGTTCAGGTGTTGATACCAACCGATGGGGTAGTGATTTGAGCGATGGTACTTCTGACAATTTTGTTGGGCTGTCGTTGGAGGGGGGTTGGTGGGTGAATGCATGAGCTGTGGGGGATCGTTTCTTTGCATACGTTGTTGAGGTCTGTGCATCAGGTGGTCGCCGCACTGTTGCAGATGATCGTTCTTTCGTGGGGACTTAAGAATTACGGCATGTCTGCCGCGCAAACGAATTGAGTTGCTAGTCAGTAACGCAAAAATAAAATCACTGGACATTCAACATTCAGTTTTCATTGCCATACTAAACTTCATCAGCTCAGCGTTGACATTCTATAACGCGTTTACTGCTTTTGCTAGTCATGCAAAAATAAAATCACTGGACATTCAATAACGCCATTCTAAACTTCATCAGCTCAGAGCAGACATTCAACATTGTAACCATCCAACCAAACCTATCTTTGTTGCTATCAAGTGACGACAGACTGGGCAATTTTTTGATCAGCTAGTTAGTGTTTTTGGTTTGAAGTATGTTTTGCAATTGACCACAACGAAAAAGATGGCGGCATGTACATTTTACCGGAATGCACTGAGTTCTGCGTGCATCAAACATAAATCGCTAAAAAGATATGTCAACAAAACATGTAATGATGTGAAATTTCAAAACAACGAAAAAACTACTCCTGGATAATGTCTGACTTTTAGAAGACGTCAATTCGCCTCTTTAAACGATATCTGACCGGAAAGCATTCTGGCAAAATGTACATCTGCCATCTTTTTCAGTATGGTCAATTGTGATGACCGTTCTGAAGTTAGTCTGTCCCACAGAAGGCTGCATTTAACTAAGTGCGAAAATGACTTTTTTCTCGGCACGACTGATAACTGATAACAAAACATCTGCTCTACTTCTAGACTTCAGTTCGATTTTGTACCTGCGCTTGCGCAGATATTATGCAATCGAGAGCGAACGTGCGTAACGTACCGTTAACATACCAGTTAACACATCTTAAACAGTGTTGCAGACAACTGCACAGATACATGTACGCTCTGCGTACCTATTTTTGTTCGGTTTTTGTTACAATGAGCAAGTGCAGCCTGCAGGTTATACTGAAAATACAGTCTTGAATAAAATTTGAAGACCATGACCCCAAAACTCCAACAACCCTGTAATTAATATCTGTTTTATTGTATTTTTCATGTTATAGAAAAGAAACGCCTTATATATTGTATCCAATAAATACTTTGACACCCATAGCTTCCCGACTTAAGGCCGGTTTACACTATCGAAGTTTCTGTGATCAAGGTAGGAATTTTTCACAGGGAAATTCTACGTTTTGAAAAATTTGGAAGAAATATCACAGTGAAGTAGTTCAGTGTTGAGCCCTGAATTAGTTCCCTTAAATATTTTTGGCAAATCCTTAAGAACTCATGATTTACCAATCCGAAATCTCCACTTTGATCACAGAAACTTTGACAGTGTAAACCGGGCCTTATAGACTGTAATATAGGGTTAATTAAAAACAATATTTGCAGTTACATTGAAGTTTTCAAGAAAATCGTAGCTTGATAACGAAAGCTCATACAATATTTAAAGAGGTTTTCCAGCAGTTTTATGCATGTTTTTCTGGCATTTTTTCTCGCAATTTAAGAGCATTTCGCATTTTCTAAATCTAAAAAATTTTCCCGCCTCTTTACGAACACGAGCCCACAAGCATATAATATCAGCAGCAATTCATACCGCTAACCACTACTTTAATAGCCAAGTGTGGATAAGATATATTTCTATTACAACTTTATAGAACACAAATCACTAGTAATTTGTAGGTTAAGTTAGTTTTATTAGGTTTTTTTATTAGGAAATTTTTGAAGCAAGAGTGTATAAATGCTACAGCTGTTTGATGAGAAATAAATTAAATACATCAAGTTTATGTACATGAGTAAATGTTGTTCACAAAATTACCTAACATGCTGCGTATGTCGTAGTGCAAAACGTTCAAATACAAATTATAATAATATATAGATGAATACAGTTGTAATCCTTTTTCTCTTCTTGCACCCAAATTGTTTAAAAGGTGCTTGGTAAATCTAAACACTCAACATAACATTTAGTAGTATAGTGGCGAAAAAACCACAGGTACTTAATTATGATACATAAATTAAACTAATATACAGGGTGTATAAAAAAAAATACAATCCAACTTTAAAGCTTTATAACCAAAATAATATGAATTTTCATGTCTTCATTTTGAGTTCATGCTGTAGTTCCATCCTTTCTCCACTTATTGTGCTGTTGATTGTGTATTTTAAGCCATTTAGAACTGCAAAATAAGTGATCTACTGCGAGCGGTCATTTTTAGATGCTTGAATTCAACGTTCTTAATTCCCAATGGTACATTGTCGTTGCATGCGAATACTTTGTTTGAAATGCTTTTAAATCACATTTTTGGTAGTCTGCGAACCCAGACGTCATTTTCCACGCTCGTTCGCTCGCTCGAAAATTTTTGGGGGAAATCCATAATTTTTAAGAAGAGTTGCTCGCGAAATGCATGCTGAAGTGATATGTGTGTACTGAGAAATGGTGGCTACGATGAACGATTGTAATCAAGTTGATTAAAATTTTAATTACCTGTAATTCAAGCAATCTCAAATTTTGAATTGTCCGATTCCTATTGCTCAATTAACATTACTCACTCATTTCAAGTTCAAATTTAAAAAACAAGCAATTTTTATAAAACTGAATAGTGGAGCATTCAAACAGTGGAAATATTAGCCTTCATCAATTCCTCTTCTTTCTGACCTTTTCATTTGAACGTAAGATTGCGTTTTTATTGATACACCCTGTATATTAAATGTAGACTCGATAAGGTGTAAAGCAACGAATGACAGAACAGTGATGTTGAATTGAGGTCCAACGAAACATTTGACAAAAGACATCACATTCTAATGCGAAATGCGCTGAAAATAATAAAAAATTAATGATAAACTGAGAGCTTCAGATAAGAATGCAATACAAATTTTTCTAAAACAGTACACCGCAAATGCTCGTTTTAGCGCCGCTCCCGATTAAGCACCGCACTGAAGATGAGAAAAGTTTAATAAGCGCCGCTCCCGATTTAGCGCCGCACCTTTGCAACTATGGGTGCGGCGCTAAACTTGATAAGGCTCCAACGCACAAATAATTGACACTATATCAGGTAAACAGTTCAAACTCTAAATCATGCAAACAGTTTTTGTTAATTCGCTAGGTTTTTGAGGAATAAAAATTGTTGGGGTGAAGCTTTAGTCTAAAATTATTTAATAAGCGCCGCACCGGTTAACCACCGCTCCCGATTAAGCACTGCACTCAGAATCAGAAAAATTTAATAAGCGCCACGGTGCTAAAACGAGCATTTACGGTACGTCATGTTTATAGTATAAAATGTAAAATAATATACTCGACAAAATCAGGAGCCTTGGATATAACATGTTCGAATTCGGCAAACGACAGTTGGTTATCTTCATCTAAATCTGCCTCAATGAATATCTGCAAGAAGCCAATCATTGCACATATTGATGCAGTGGCAAACACTAGGGGGGGCCAAGGGGGGCTCAAGCCCCCCCCCCCCCAATAATTTCGAAAGAATGTACCAAACAACAAAAATTACAGCCATTTGATGAAGTTGCGGTACTAATATTTGAATTCTGTAACTATATTTACACTCAGATGACACAGTATACATGTAAATTAACAAACAAAAAATTTTGCCACAATTTTTCTGTCAGCATACATGCTCAAAATTGGCTTTGGGCTCCCCCAATGTTTTATGAAGTGTCCGCCACTGTATTGATGTAAATTCATTTAGGACTTAAGTGCTAATTAACCATACTCACTAATACTCTACACATACCTTATCAATTACGTTCTGAATACTATCTTCAGTTAATTTCTGTTCACCACAAAGTTTAGTGATCATTTTCTTCAAGTCATTTTCACATATATAGTCATCTTCATTAAAATCTAGATAAAATATAAAATGGCAAATCATCGTGCCTTTAAAACCAACATCTGAAGTGTTGAAGTGATGTTAGCTTTGAGAAAGTTTCTACGCATTTCATCTTTGTGGTGTGACTTGAGTAATTCGTACCATATATCCTGAATGCATACTCGACCTTGACACTCTTTGGCGCCTGTACATACAAAACTTTGTTATATGACAATATCTGGCTAACTGGCTTCAAATTATTGAAATAGGGAAATTTACTTCTTGCTGTGATTTAATGCCAGAGGAATAGGCCAAATGGTCAGAAGCACTTGGTACTTACAGCCTCGCTAAACACAGACATCATGTCAAGAAAATCTTCAAAAGTTAAAGCTCCATCACCAGAGGAGGAAAACACCTTGCAAATTCTGTCTCGAAATGGGTTTACCTGCAACCACAAATACACATGTACCATTAAAGCAATTCCTCAAATATTCACAAATCAGAAACCAAGCTGACATCAGAACACGTTAATCATTTCTTACATGTAATTCAGGTAAATTTAGTATCATTCTCATTGGAAGTTTTGCATTCTTATCTCTTCTAACTGCATCTGGGTCAAGCTGACTGAATCGTTTGTGAACACTGAAATTGAGCAATATAGTCATCACTCGCAGACATTTGTAAACAAAGCATGATTGTGTCATGCATGCACAACTTTATGTGCATGACATTTCTCTTTACCAGCACATGCAGGGGCTGTTTACATGAGCTAGGCCAGTCCAATTGATTGGACCGACTGGTTTCTTTTGCACCTTAGTATGGCTTCAAAACTTGTGTAAAGTAAATAGGAAATAACACTCAGAATGTACTAGGCCAATGCTAGCCACAAATTCAATTCAAACATTCTTTAAACATCCATGAAATATTTTTGGTTCGCCCAGTTCATGCATTTGGTCAATTCAAATTCCCCTACTCGCGGGATACGTCAAGTATAAACTTTCACGGCTTTTAAAATATATAATATACTGATCATTCGTGCTAGGATTTCTCTCCAGACAGAGTACAGTACAATAACACACAACATACACTTAAAGCATAAAAATAAAATTTGCACAGCAAATGTCAGAATGCAAAGTATTATAGCGTTACTTGTACTTAGCATCGGGGTGCCATAATGTGAAAATGCTAGTAAAGTCATTATTATTACTCAAAATGTAATTTCATTTTCACTTTAAAAATGCTACGGTCCTGGTTACGGTGCTGATAAATACATTTCACTGATTGTGTAAGGCCCGATTTACACTGTCAAAGTTTCTGTGATTAAAGTGGAGATTTCGGATTGGTAAATCATGAGTTTTCAAGGATTTGCCAAATACAGTGCTCAACACTGAACTACTTCACTGTGATATTTCTTCCAAATTTTTCAAAACGTAGAATTTCCCTGTGAAAAATTCCTACTTTGATCACAGAAACTTTGATAGTGTAAACCGGCCTTTATGTTATAACATATATATATATATATATATATTCATTACTGAAGAATTTCTTTTTGCGTGAAGTATGTCAGTTCCTACAAAAAAAGAAAATGTTTGCGATGTCGTTCATAAAATTCACTTTTTGGAGAAGGATGAAGAAATATGAGCAGCCAACAACACAGGTAGATGTAAACAAATAAAGATCAAGCGAGGATTTTACAGATATTTTACTAACAACAAAAGTACTTGGTGATACCTGATAATCTCTAAGTTCTTCTTCGCTAAATTGTGAGTGATGAGAGCCCATAATATACCAAATAAGCGCAAGAAAAATAAAAGAAACTTATACAAAAATTAGTCGGTCATTTATTTGTTTTGTTTTGCGCGTTGGCAAGTAATTTGGATACACTTAAAGTAGTCGTACTCAGGCCTCTCATGCGCCTCTTGAGAGGCAGGAAAGTTCATAAATAAATTGCCGAACCACGATACTTATTTAGCGTACAAACACTGATTTAGTCCGAATTGAATAAATTTTTACACATAAATACATAAAGTGAATTTTAAAAAGTGCTTTGAAAGTTTATTGAAGTTGAAAAGAAAGCACTTGATAGGCAAATCTGTAACAGGTGGCCATTTTGAGAAAATCAGTGCTCACCAATCAATTTCAATTAATCAGGTTCAGTGCGCTGTCCATACATTTTTATTTAACAAGGAATAAATCTACACTTTTAGACAAGCTAGTTGCAGTAATACTTGTTTCATATATAAAAACTTAAAATTTTAGCCGCCATTTTGCCGCCGATCTCGAGCAACTAGTACTACAATGACTTCAGTATCCGAAAACTCGTTCATAAACATATTTTTCGAAAAAAATTGATGAAAAATGTTGTTCAGCATATGTGCAAACAGAAAAGAATTAAAAGAATGCCATTTCGCCGGAGGATGTTCAAGATGTTTCATGGATTGATGATAATGTACTGGAATCGTCGAAAAAAACTTTTAAAAGGCCGTCGTAGTAGTGCACTGACAGTACTGCGAATGCACTGCGCACCATTGAGCCGCAAGGTTTTACTGAAATGTTGAAAACATGTCATCTGATGCTATTTATTTATTTTCGTGGCTGTTGAAGCCCAGAGATCAAAATCTAAAGATTTAAATCAATCTACTAATATCAGTCTGATCAGTCCAAGTCAATCAAATCAACTACATTTGGCAGCGCCGCATCACGGAGTCGTATTTTTATCTGCAAACAGTGATCTGAGACCACGAGTTTTCATCATTTCGATGATTCCCAAGGAACTTTGCAGTAACCCATTTCAGAAAAGTGCCGCTTCCGACGCTGATCAAATACTGCGCCTGGGATGTCAGTGTCATATCGACCAGTGCAACAATTCCACGATCTGTCTGTGTTGATTGCGGACTGTAACTCACTCCTATCAATGAAAAAGGGTCAACGTCTTACAAAACACACTTTTCTCCCAAAATATCAGTTTTAAAAAGCAGCCCCGGAAGAATAGAGAATTTTCCCTGATTGTGTCCATACCTTGCGATTTCGAAATGACGTGATTGTAAGAATCTGCAAAAACGTTTCTCTTGAACTTTTGCCGTTTCCAATAGCTTGCCAACCAGCTGGAACCGTACTCAGACATGTCGGATGCGACATATACACGCGATATACCAGTAGACCTTTTTAGTGCGAAAACTACCTGGAGCGCCAGATTAATGCACCTTCGAAGATAAATCAACGACCTACCACGGACTATAAACTCGCCACGAATATACAAGGCTATGTAGTTGCTAGACAAAAATTTTTCCCTGAAATGTTCAACTTCTTTCACTACCAACGGCCCTGGCTTCAAAGCATACTCGAGATCATTGGAAGAAAACTCAAAATTGTCTTCGCTAAACTTTTGTCGATATGATGTTCCATCCGTTCCTCTCCAGAGATATATGTTAAGACATTTCTCTTCATCTACGATATCTCTCTCCAGCAGCTCCCAATCTGTAATAATATCACCATTTATGCAAAACTGCTTTCCCTGTTTTCTGTTCATCTTTCTGTCCAGAAATGCGCATCTTGTCCATCCGTTGCGCAGGATGGTGTTTTTCAGTATGTGATCATAAAAGCCATCTTCTAAATGGAAATGCGATGTTACGAAGTTTCTCGAAGCTTTCGAATCGTCGATGAAGTGTATGGTAACATGATCACGACTGTTCGATGGACATTGAGCATTGTACTCCGTTATATCCACAAGTGACGCATAACCAGCAGCTGTTAGTAAACTATCCAAGTACTTCGTATCATAATAAGCAGCCAATGACAACCAAGCTTCGTTTGAGCCGAGTTTAGTGTCTTTCACCAGAGGCCTAACAACGCTACGTCTACCCAGAGCAGCTTGCGCACAAAGGCTTAGAAAAGCGCGCGTGTTCTTGGAAAGCTGATCAGTATACAATGCGTTAACGAAAACGTACTTTTTTGCACGTACAGTCGGATTTGCAACAACATTAGTATTCGACACGTTGATACTTTTTGGAAACAATACTTGGGCGTAGCTGAAGTTAACCTGAAAATTCTGGCTCCCCTCGATTCGAGTCATCATTATTTTCAGATTGCGACCGACGATATTCTCGATGTTGCCAAACAGTTTCTCAAAATCTAATCGTTTGATGTTAGTTGCGTTTTCCAGTTCTACTATTGACAATTGACCAGTTTGTTCGATGTGCTTTGCGTTTCTCTTTACCGTTAAAAGGGGTCCAATGATCCCTTGGTTTCGAAGAATGCTCGAAAATTCTGGTTCAGTATGAAACAGCCCAAGCCAAAGAATCACAATAGGTAGCTCGATCACTACCAAGACTACCATCGTATAAGCCAACGGTCTTACCCACCTATATGTCACACAACAAAACATGCACATATAACTTTCTTTGAGTTATATTGCCTCACTATAATAAAAGAAAACTTCTCCAGCCGTCGTTACTCCGTGACTATATACTGGGAGATGTTCAAAGACGAAGACTGATAAAGTTATCACACGAAACATTACACTAGTAGACTTACATGGTCTTCCTTATACGACTGGTTGTCGTTAGCAAGTTACGGATTAATAAACAAGTTATCTTTCAGTTGGAAACTAAAGCACAGTATAAAAATACAAAAAGCCACGAGTTTCTGATGACTGAATATATTTTGACCAAGTCTGTACTAAAAATTGCCACGTATAGACAGACGCGGCTGAAAAATCTCTTTGAAGTTCAAGTTGCCAATTTATTCATTCAATCTATAAGTGAATTCACGCGAAATTTTTTTGTTCATATCCCAAGTGCGTTGGATCATTTATTTTTACGCATCTGCCGTTTAAATGCTGCCGCAATGTAAACAATTGTTTCTTCATGCGTAACATATGCAGAAACAATAATACTACGTCAATATTACCAGCTCACTTCAAGTGTGCGTTGGACGACGTTGTTTAAAAGCTAGTCACCTTCACTCTGGATTACAGTGAATTTTGAAGCAGAGTGCCTCGCCTGAGACAGCGCCCTGCCTGGGACTCGTGTATTTTTACCCTTTCCGAAAGTCTCGCAGTGTCCTACGTACATGGATGACACTATCCTGGTTACATTTCAAACAGGGCGTTTTTACATCCCAATGTCACAAATGATATGTGTGAGAGCTAAGTGCGTCAGTATGAGACCTAAACCAGGGGCCAGTTTTTTGAAGCGCGTTTAGCTTAAACGGTGGATAAGTTCAAAATAGAAATCATATTTATGTATTCCTTGAACAACGAAATTGAAAATTTTTCAACTGAATACCATTATTATGTATTTACCTACAGTTTAATTACATAAGATTTGATTTGAAAGTTTTGGAAAATGTGTGGGAGTGTTTTTGAATTCCGACTTATCCACCGTTTAAGCTAAACGGCGTACGAACAACCGGCCCCAGGCCGTTAATTGAGCGAGCCCAAAAATACTTTTTTCAGGGGGTGTTCAAATGATAGTTGCACTAGCTCGCTTACCGAGACAGCCGAATCTATAGAAAACACTCTGCTGCTCTCAAATGGACAAACGGGCTGGCCCGATTTCTGAGATCTCGCCTAAAGTAGAGAGGCAACAGCGCTTGGATGGAAAAATATTTAGTCACACCTAATCTCTAAACGATATCGTCAAAATCATTTCAGTCACCTGCGTCGTGCTTTAGTTTCACAAAACTTTCTTTTAAAAGCATCGGAAATGATTAAACATCTCCGTTCGCTTGCACAACCGTGCGAAACTGCTCGTCCATGATTTCTTCAGCTTCTCCATTTTCCTTCCCATTATTGATCGAATTGTCGAATCTTTAAGCTTGTTTTCCAGTAAACGGAATTTTCCGTGCGGAAAATAAATCTACGAAACTAATTGGCTAGCAATAAGCGAACCAATCACGTCGCTAGAATTATTTTCCGCACAGAAAATGGAGAGGAAAACAAGCTTTAAAGCTCGCGAGTCCATATCGGAATCATCGACATCGTCAAGAATCAAGGGTGCTCTCATGATTTTCCTCAGTTTTCTCGTTTTCTTAATAGCTTTGAACGGGTAAACTTTTGTCGTTTCTATTTTGTGAAAACGCTACGATCGCCATTGCTAATGGCGTCAACTACGTGATCAACATTTTCAAAGTCATTTTCAATTTCGTTCATTTCTTCTTAAAATGTCATTATACGAATCATTGAGAATAACTACGAACAGGTGCATAAAAAACATCATCACGTTTTAACCGAAGAGAGGAAAGAAATAAAAGCTAGCCGCTATTAACCTATCACGTTTGCAAGTTGTCGTTACAGAACGCTCTACTCTGAGGCGGCATACTGCATAACCCAGACTCGCACTTCAAAAAAGTAAGTGTAGAAATCCGTGATAACTTTACCATATATTTAGTACTACATGTTTAGACATGAAATATATGAAGCAAGGCTTTTTAACAAACAGGCTTTCAACGCATATAATCTAAGTAATGCGTCTTTTTAACTTCTTCTGTCTTGTAAACGTTTCTAAACTAAAGGCTGCTTTCCAGTTACGCGTTTTTGACACGCACGTACACGCACGTAAAAGTTGAAAACCTTCAAAGTTTTATAGTTTTTAAAAACACAAGAACGAGTTGACACATAGTTATTTAGAATTCAATATTCTTAACGCTTCTTCTTGCGATTGTCTATAAAATAGGTTTTATTGCAATTTTAATTTTTACGTGCGTGTCAAAAACGTGTAACTGGAAAACAGCCTTAAAACTATGATTGAGGTTTCAATTCTTGACACCTGGAACGAACTTCACACTATCTTTGTGTACTATATGCATTTCGACAGGAAATATACGACGCAAGGATTTTTACCAACTATTAGTTATAACACAACACTTTGACAAGCATTGTGCAGCACTTTTACGCCTGCAAGTCGAAATGGTAAAGCATTCATCCTGATTCTAAAACATCCAGCACAATGCTTGCCAAAGTGCTGTGTTACAACTAATAGTTGGTAAAAATTCTTGCGTCGTATATTTCCTGTCTAAATGCATAGTACACAAAGATGGTGTTAAGTTCGTTCCAGGTTCCAGAAACTATATAACTTAGATTCAAAAGTTTTAGTATTCATATGCACATATTAGCATTATTTTTGCCGGATTTGAGATTTGGTGTCAAGAATTGAAACCTCAATCATAGTTTTAGTTTAGAAACGTTTAAAAACACAGAAGAAGTCAAAAAGACGCATTACTTAGATTATATGCGTTGAAAGCCTGTTTGTTAAAAATCCTTGCTTCATATATTTCATGTCTGAACACATAGTACTAAATATATGGTAAAGTTATCACGGATTTCTACACTTATTTTTTTGAAGTCCGAGTCCGAGTCCGGGTTATGCAGTATGCCCTCTGTGCTTATGGTGGTTCTGGTACAAAATACAAGCTCATTAACATTCTATTCACACTAGCAATTTAGATCGATCCGAGACCGATTTTCATTGTTATCGGGCCAAGTGTGGACACGCATAAACGAACCGAGATCTCATCAAGATCGAATTAAACTAGACCACCTCGGGAGGTGGTCGCGGATCGGTTTGCTCAATTAGACCGAGCTAGTTTTGGTGCTTAGTAGCCTGGCAGTTTTCGCGCGCTCTTTCTCGTCTTTAGTTAGAAAAGAGTGATTCGAATCAATAAAATCCAGGGTCTTTCGTGCGCCATCAGAGTATATAACAATAGCAATCAAAGTAAAAATTAGAAACAACACTAACTTTAGTCCATTTGTATTGTCAAAACGCGAATATTACTTAAGGTAACAGAGATATTTTAGTACAGTAAAGATAACAAATTTGCAAAGCAAACTCTGCCGGCATGCAGGAAACGCGTTATGACACATGTTCGATGCCAGTTTTTGAGTTTATTTGTTTATAATAATTTTCAACAAATGCCGATAAGATTTCAAACTTCCTCGGTGACCGTTAGCATTCTGCTTTTAAAACTCTTACATAAAGATAGGACGATATTATGAAAAACAAAACGACATTCAACCAAAATCTTTATATATTTAAAAAAAAATAACTCCGCATTTTCATGACTCCGCATTTTCAAGACTCTGCACTCTGGGACTCCGGCACTCCGCATTTTCATGTAAACCGTTGCCCACAATAAGGCCTTCACACCTAATTTTCTGTACAGGTGTGGACATTCCACTAAATTTTGCGAATGCGATCTCGGATCACAATGAGATCGATCCAAAATTAGGCCGATCTCAAGGTGTGCTATGTGTGAACGGCCCCATTATCATATTACACGCGTACGTCGTTAAGCAACGCAATCATTTATGCTCTTAACCAAGTTTTCTTATTACTCAGGCTCCATACTGTGCTGTCAGTACAGAATTAACATATTCAAATTGAAAGCATAAACAGAGTTCGTCGTTGCAGTCGACAGTTGCGGGCTGTATCAATCGATAGAACGATAGTTTACGAAGCTACTGTGGACTGATTAAATTCAAGCGCCGATTAAAATACAAGTGAGTATTCGAAAACATTGTTTAGTCTAAGAATTTATAAAAATTAAAAACACTCTAATCTAAAAATACCCGTGTACAATCCAGATTTAAAAAACCCCAGCGGCCTGTCCATTCAGTCCAAAATTATCCAGAATTTCAAACAAACAAACGAAACGAAAACGAAGACATTTGAGTCTTAATAGCTTAATTCGCGACGAAAATTGCGAGTTAGTCTGAGAACCATGCTGTTCAATCATTTGACATCCCCGTCTACAGTGAGTCAAGAGATGTTTCTTCTTGCAGAAAAAAATCTCTTTAAGGTTAACCTGCCCTTTCATAGCAAAATCAATGAAATCGAAAACCGTGTATACGATGACAATCAATGCAGTGAATTCAAGGCGTGTACTATCATTTCTCGATTTTTGCTTTACAATGATAATGCCATGTTTTTGACTCGTCATTGTCGTTGTCTAAACGGGAAGAGAGTTCAAACAACATATGCATGTCTTCTAGCGCCTAGCGGGCCAAATTGAAAAATTGTTTACGAATGCACAGCATGCATAGATTATTGAAGAGCAACACTGATTGAGCATTCCATAGATTATAAATACGAAAGTTTGTTTTTCAATGTGTTAATATGCAAATTTTCATCATGTCTAAAGCTTGTTTGTACTGCCAGTTTTTGCTTTGGCTTCTCTCCTTTGAATGTGTGATTAAATTAGGTGATGGACGCGCAAGCACTGGCAAAATTATTGTGCCAAGTTTATCCGTCAGTTATTCGCTCTATCGCATCCTTCTTAACGAGAAAAACCTTTCACTTGTAATTTCATCATGTGTAAAACAGCTGAAAAGTGTTGAACTTCAGTAAAAATGGTCTAAATGCTGTGCGTGTGGTTTCAAAAATCTCAGTAAATAGTTACTAATATGAGCATCAAATGACAGTTTTGCGCGTATTTTAGCGCCTGTTCGTTGAACTTTGTAACTGATATTGGCTTATAAGCATTTAAGGTTTGACTAACTGGTTTTAAAATGAGATAATGCATTACAGAAGAGGAAAGAAGTTTATGAGAAATATCGTACACTTTGAACAGAACATTAATTGCAGGATATGGGGAAAGTCAAAAGAAAACAACTTTATATTTCGCTTTTAAAATATTATAGATGCCCGCATTTATCAAAGTAAATGGCGGTCTATTAAACTGCGCGGGAGATCAAGACTGAACTGATAGAATATTATAGACTAGGAGTTACTATCGCAAGGAAAATGCTGCCGATCTGTCCAGCAACAATTATTGTACATCCGCAAAATGCAGCCT
>JAOBYK010434567.1:0-14687 GCA_025434845.1 Phenganax subtilis | reverse complement strand
GCACTGCACTTCCCCCATGCTGGGCAGTGGAGGTCTTCCAACGGATTCAGCAGCAGTGGCTTTGGCCATCTGGAGTGCTCATGGTGAACTTTGTCGGCCTCTGGGCGGATGGAGAAGGAAGATTTGAGCCTGAGGTGGGAAGTTGCACAAAGGACAATTAGCAAATAAATTCCAACACACATCAATGTAACAGGCATTTACAGTATACATTCCGATCCCCTGAGAGCAATGGAAAGAGCGATATATACATTGTGCCTGCACCGCGGGTTCCAAATCTGCGCCGCACCGATACACCGATATCCCCCCAGCCCCGGATATCGGCGTATCGGCGCCGCACCGATATCCCCTCAGCCCCGGATATCGGCGTATCGGCGCCGCACCGATATCGATCTTCTCCGCTCCCGAATATCGGCGAGCCTCCGCAGTCGAAATGCACTTTGAAGATCTCGAGGGTCATGATAGCGCCGTAAATAGTAGCGAGGGATGTGAGCACCCTGGATCAACACTGGGCCTTTTCATTACCATCTTTAAGATCCCCTATGTCCGGCGAATTAAAAAGACCCAAAAGCGCATCCTGCCTCCCTGCGAAGGCGGAGTTCAATCATATGGCTGCGTGCGTTCGGTCTTAAAAGTCAAGTATGATGGCATTGCACGAAGTGCACGTTCGGCAGAAGGACATCCCTCTGAGTGCACCGATGTTCGGCTTGTAATTCAAGCTTGGTAGATTCAAGCTTGGCTGGTAATCGCCTGGTTGCCCCTGTGTTGGAAGAGCCCCAAATCATTCCTTCGCCCCCGAACCCTTGTTTGTTGACCAGGGAGTTATACTCGTCAAGGTCGCGCGTCTCGGTTTTGACGGGAGGGTTGATGGGCCGGGCGACTGGGCAAACCATCATGAGTCTCCAAGAAGCTCCTCCAGTCCACTATACTTGCAGGAGCGGCTCGAGTGGCTCATCTACGATCAAATAAAGCAGCGTCCAAAGATGCCGAAAATCTTCCCGCTGATTCCTTCTACGTATTGTCCTTATTTCTGGACAACACCACGTTGAACGCTTTGAAGATTACATACAATGGCAACTGAAAATATAGCGCTGTCTCAACATATAGAGGGGTTCGGCCCGACAGCGATGGTTCAGCGGCAGTGAGGGCGACTGCCCCATGCGTTTGGACGAGGCCAGATGGGGCTGCGCGGTGGAGACCAGGGGGGCTAAGTTAACCCGGAAACCCCGTATAGGATTGCCTTTATATTTATACTTTGCCCGCCAGTGACTCAAGACTTGTCGGAGATATGCCCCAAAAGCGTATCAGTCATCAGGTAAAGCTTCGAAAGCTCGCATGTGAGAGGTGATGACAGGTGGTCAGAGGCGATGCTTTAGAATCATGCGCTTTCTCTAGAGTGTAGTGTTCATCCACTACCCATACTGAAATCCTGCGCCGCCTCACCAATTTACCCTGGAAGGGTCGCATAGCATCTAGCAACCCCCGCGCCCCCTCATTCAATGTTGGCGCGACCCCTCTGAGGAGGTGGCGCAGGACTTGTTTTACTTTTCTCTCACTGTGGTGGGGCCCCAATGTTAACGAGGGAGAACGAGGGCAGCAAGAAAACTCTGTGGCGCAGGATTTTGTCCATCAACACAGTGTTCCACTGTTGGTCTTGAATTGGTGTCTTGCTATGATTTGTAAGTTAACCCAGGAGTTCCTGTGCGACATTCGCGGGCCACAAGCACCTGTTGCTCCTGAGTCAGTTTTGCTCAGCATATCCATTTTTGAGCACGGCTCGAGACTCGACAAGTCCAGCACGATGCCGGGGCGACATAAAGTCTTGACTCAGGTGGCCACCCACTCAGAGGTGCGCCGGACGGTGACAAAGCGCACCACTGACACAAAGGCCGCCCGCGCCCTGGCCCACTTGAAGCGAGCTTCTCGTGTGGCGATCGATGGAGGGCATGTGGCCGCGTTGTATGGCCACAATCTGCGGGATTGGGTCTTGCAACCTTCCCAAGCAGTGCTGCTTGACCTCATGGCCATGTTTGCGGCTGTGTATTTTGTGGCCCGGGAGGCAGTTCGAATGGGCATGAGCGTTGATGAGGTTGACTTTCCTGTTCGGGCGGGGGCCCTGACTGCGGCTCACTTCCGCACGTTCTTGAACACACCCAACCCGACCAAGAAGTATGAGGGCACGCCGGCAAGCATGCGCTTGGGGTTGGATGTGCTGCAGTTACACAACTGTTATATTATTGACGATCCACTGTTTCAGGAGCTGCTGCCCTTGTACCGCGCCATTGTGGTGCATTCTGGTTTGAATACCATGCACATTTTCCGGACAATGGTGTTTGCAATTCTGGGGCGTAGCCGTGACATCGTCCGGTACTGCATGAGCCACTTGGAGGTGTGCACGACCCCAGCGGGACTCTTTGCGTTCATTATGGAGTTCGACGGTGTTTGCGGCGACGCGTCCGCGCAGGACACCGTGCACTTCAGCCGGGCTGGCGTCCAGTCCAATGCCTTGTACTCTGCAGTGGTGCTGGCGTCATGGGGTGAGCTGGAGGCAGTTTTCTGCCGGGCCACTCAAGCAAAGACTGAGGACCAAGCAGTGTCTTGCATGGAAGAGATCCCAGGGTTCAAAGGCACTGGGTTTAAGGCCCAAACCGCCATCCGCATTCTGCGGGACCTTGATCTTGCAAGGTCTGGCGATCGGGCGGAAGAGTGCATTTTTGCATTCTCGCGCGGGCGGCCCTGCCTTCGCATCGGCCCCAACCCACGGAAGTTCTTGAATATTTTAAACGGCCGACCTCTACGTGCCAGCAGCAGCGACTGGCAGTTAGAGTTTGGAGAGTTGCATCAAGCAGTGAAGAAGCTACTCCCAGTGGCCATTTTGGTCGGAGGCGTCAAGCACTCACTGCGCAAGGTCTCTCCGAACGATCTCCAGTTCATTCTGTGCATGGCTATGCACGTCTTGTTCTTCGTTGCCACCGGCACCCGGGGCAAACGGGCCAGACGTGCCTCTAGCACGGTGTATAATGAACTGGCGCCGGAGAATGAGGCCTGCGAGGACGAGGTGTAGGGGAAAAATGTATATTGACTGACAGACTATCCTGACAAACGCTGCCTCACATGCTCACTGACACAATGTTCCGACACATAATGTTCTCGGATGTTCTCGGATGATGCAACCAATCCCAGCTTGGTAAGAATTTCAAGTGGTCGAGTTTCAGAGGTGTCCATCGAAAGAGATGCGTCTCGCATTTGAGGGCGCAGTCAGCTCTGGACATGGTCAAATGTCGAGCGTCCAACTGGTTTTTGGGTTGTGGGGGTTGTCTGAAGCCTATCCATCACGCTGTAGTAGCCATGTCCCTCATGCCCCTCCTTTGCAAGACCGCCGCAACACATCTTAAGGACAGTGAAAATCTGAAACGGACATCACCCACTCAATGGTGGATGATCCGCACTCGGATTTTCTTACACCGACACCAGCCGAAACCAGCAGAAATCCACTTCCTGGCCCAGTTGACTCCAGAAACTTTGCAGGTGGAAATGGATGCAGCTCTCCGGCACACGGCTGAAAAGCTGATTGATCAAGGCCGGGTAGTTCACTTTGCATCCGCTTCCGAAAAATGGCATCACCACTTTGGAACCCTCACCACCGGTCGTGGTCTGGGCGGGAACTGGGCTGATCCAAAGAGCCACAGCAAATTTCCTGCTGAAGATCCAAACACTTTGTTTGTGTCTGCAAGTTGCTTGGGGTGCACAACCGGTGTCACTTGTGTATGATGGGACATTGCTCCAACAAACTGGTGCATGAGTTGTTCCTTGGATCCTAGCCCCGTAGGCCCATAGGTGTTCGCAGTGCCTTGTGGACTTCTTCCGCCTCTCCACCGCTCCCGAGACGACAGCGAGGAGCAAATCATGGACCCCGTGGCCAGCGCTGTTTGGGAAACCTCGGTGGATGTGCTCTTCGTGGCAGAGCCGCTTGCAAAAGCAACGACGGGTGGGGCACCGGCAGGAGATAGATAGGGCTAGGGCTAGGCTATTTGGAGTGTTGCTTGTGAGCTTCACCGGAGTTGCTTCAGAGCTAAGAAAAAATGTCGCCACACGATTGAAGCGCCTTTGTATGTCTTTGGTCAGTTTCTTAAGTGAACTGGGCAAACCCTTTGTCACGTCAAAGTTGATGCAGTTTGGTTACACGGAGGGTGTTTTCCGCTCTGGGTATAATGAGATGTATAGGATATATGCATGGTATGTTTGGCTTGTACAACCGTTCTCCTAGGTCCAGACCCTTTATTCAAGGTGGAGCAGACCATTTCACAACCTTTTGAGTCCACTTCTATGTGAGTCAGAGTGTAGCTGAATGGGAGCTGATCGCGATGCCGGTCGAAGTTGTCTCTTTTATATAACCTGCTTTTGCTTCAGGATGTCAACCCTGTGGGTGAATCCCCTTTTGGGAGCAGATGAGGATATCGAGGCATATAGATGAATTTATGTTGATTTTTCTCCGGGTTCCGCGGATTCCGCAACTCCGTGCTGGCCTACCATTTGGCACGCTTCGTTCTTGCGAGGCAGCTCACGAGCCCCGATGTCTTCTGCGCTTTGGTCCAGGCGCTTTGCGCGCCCCCGCGCGGAGAGAGCGCTCTCCGCGGTCTGCGCCCAGTCCATGGGCGGAGAAGCCCGAGCAGATGGACGGTGTTCACGGGCAAATGTTGGCCGAAATGAGAGGAAATCGTGTTCCGACCCGGGATTTCACAATGACATCCACACTGGTTCGGGCTGCAAAGCTCTATTTTTGGGGGGTTCGGAAGACTTCTTGGACTCTTTGATTTAGTGTTGCCAGGCAGCAGATCCCTCAGTGGACTTCAGTCAGCTACCGATGGCGGACTTCCGCCAGCGGCAGCTGATCCACTGTCAGGTGCGGCCACCGACAGCCAGAGACGGTCGGGTCCGACATGGATTGGAGCAAAGCCAGTAGGATTCTAACCGCCATGTATATAATTGTATATATATATATATTAATAAAATCATTACATTATGTTCTACCACCATTGTTTTACTAAGCTAGCAAGGATTTTGCACTACAGGTCACCAGGTTTGCCCCCAATTGTTCAATGGTCCAACGGAAGTTGATGGGAATCTATCGTTTTGGGGTCCCCCCAAAGAGGTGACCCATGGGCTATTTAATTATATCACTCGGCGCTGGTGGGAGCCTTTGTTCTCCGGACCATTCGAAGCACTCGGTAGCTGTGATGATTGGATTCGATTTGTTGGAGTATTGATGTGCCATTGCTCCGATATGTTCCAGGCTCCCTTCGAGTTGCGTGGTTTGTGCTAGGAAAAGTCCGGCTTCCGTTTCCGTCGTGTAGGGTCTCAGTGATGGGAGCAACGTTTGGTGTTCGGGGGGGCAGCAAAGCGGCTAAGCATTAGGCCCCTTGAGGGTCTCTTTTTTGCGGATATACCATGAGCTTCACCGAAATTCGAGAGCTAACCTGACTGCTTCAGGTTGCTTCAGGTTCGATTTTTTTTTGGGGGGGGTTGGAACTTTGGCCATGAACCAGTCAGTTGCTGCTCCAAAACTGAATGGAATCTACTTTGCCCAGGGTTGTTGACACTCAAACTATCTCCAAAAGCTTAGACTCTGACTGATGGCCCCCTGCTAGTCCCCCTGCTTCAGCTCCAGACGGCCGGACATCCATGGCCGCAGGTGATTGCACTGAGCTATGTTCAGTTTGACGTGTTTCTGGGCAGATTCTTGAAGAAGGCTGAAGGCTTTGAAGGTGTTTTTTTGTTGGCATCCTACCAGTCAAGTTGAAGGTACTTGAGAGGTTTGAGGTCGAGGTGTCGACTTCGAGGTTGAGGTGTCGAGTGTGTTTGATGTGAGACGAAGGCGATGCAAGGCCTTACCCCGTGGACCATTGATTCGATCAAGTGTATTTGCATTCAATTCACCAATCTATTATACATAAGTATATTATAAGTGAGCAGAAGTTCTATCACCGAACCTAACCCTAACCCCTAACTTAAACCCACCCACTCTATGCTCTTTCTTGCCCTGCCGCGGACTTCTTTAAAGCAATACATCACGCGACGTCGCACGGCTAAGCCTCTGTCTCATGGGACGCGCGCATACGGATGTTTGAGACGGTGTCCGTGACAACCCTGTGGGCCTTTGGTCCTTAGGACCCACGTTTGTTTGGTAGATACATCAAGCTATCTACACGACTGGGCGAAGAGCCTGGCCGTTGGCACTCGAGACGGAATCCCAGGCTTCGCCGAGCTTTGCAAGCGGCAGAAGACCAGTCACAGCGGCAGGCATTGCTCTCTGCTTTGATTCGAGCGTTGCACAGCGCCTGGAATGCAGATGTTGCCTGGAAATGCCTAAAGAAGCAAGTTGGAAGGGTAGAGGTCGCAGAGGAAGCCAGGAGCAGGAGAGTGTTTTTGAGGGAATCAAAGAGTCATGCATTCTGTAGGGAATATAGGTACAGGGAATATATAATGGCGCGCCTCCGGCTTCCTAATCAGCGAATCCAACATGGGGAGAAAGGAAGAACATGAGGTCACAGGATAGAATTGCCTGGACAACTTGAGTCACCCTCACCATTGCAGTCCTAAAACTGAGGTGTTGGCTTGAACCACTAGATGGGGTTTTGCAATATAACGCCGGTTTGTCTCGGAATAAGGTGATGCTAGAGACATCCAGAAACCACGTGGCACTGGTAGTAAGATATATATATATACTATACTATATATATACATTATAGATGAAGGTGGGTTTGTCAAACTGTGTGAGGTAATGCAAGATTCTGTTGGAGGATATGTTTTAGCAACCTTTGCACTTTGTGCTGGTGCAATTTTTGCCCTCCTACGCACAAAGGCATACGCAGCAAACAAGGACATGGTTCAGTCGTGTTTCCTCTACGCGCAGCAGCAACAACAACAACAACAACAAACACGACATAAAACAACCATAAACGACCTGATTTTTTGGCGCAATTAGATGCAATAAGGGTGATTGTTTTATATCCCCGACTGGGTGAATCCCCCATAGTTTGAGCGAAGATTGCAGCAGTTCTTTCTGGTTGGAATCAGCCATGATCAACCCGCAGGACAGCGGCAACCGGGATGCCGCCAAAGTTCTGCGGATGCTGCGCCGGACTTTCAGCTGGCTCATGGTGCATGCGGCCGCTGGGGAGCAGTAAGTTCATCTTCCCTGTAGGGATCCACATACCTGACCTTCTCAGAAGGTACTTCGGCCCTCGAAGCCTACATAAATGGCCAATCACCGTACCTCAGGATCGGTATATGGAGCCATAGGGCTTAAGGGGTTGAAGTGCTTGGAGATAGTTGTTTCAAGTTCGAGCACCCAACTCAAATTGCCGGCTCACTTATCCTTTTACTTTTGTGTTGGATGGGCTCAAAATGGCCCAAATTCAGCATCCAGGTGGAGAGGGAAGCCCAATGAAGGGCTAGAGGCTAGTTTTTCACTCACTTCTCCAAGACCCAGATGCCCCAAACCTGGTTGACACCTTCCGGATCTAAGAAGGCTATTTTGACCGCAGAAACACAAGACAAGAACCTCTCTTCCCTCTTTCCCGCCCCCCGCCACAAGACGCCAAACTTTCCACGCGGCTTCCCCACCATGTTGGCTCCCACTGCGCCCTGAGGGCTTCGACGGAAGTCCCTTCCTCGCAGAGTCCCTGAAACCGCTGGCAGCCGAGTGCCTCCGGCGCGCGAACAAGCGTGGGGACACCGTGAAGAAGGTGGGCCAGGGGCTCCGCCCCAGGCGGCGCTGAACCGGGTCCTGGGGGGGGGGTTTTGGCGGCCAAGTGACGGTGATGGAAAGGAAGAGTGGAAGTGAGATCAACGCCTTCCGGTACAGAGCTGAAGACTCCAAACCTCAAGGCCCGGACTCAGAGCGGAGTCCGGGTGTCCGGGTGTCCAAGATGCCACCAACATAAAACGTGTATTCAATTGTCCAGTGGCCAGTTCCAGTTTTTAGTTCGTTTCCTTACGAAATCATGGCCGACGCCGGGCCAACCCTGCTGCCTCACAGACCAGCAGTCAGGTCCAGACAGATGGGTGTAGCGCCCGGTGTGGTCCATGTGGCTCCAACAAGACAAGAAAATATCCTGCGGTGAATGGAGTCTGAGCTATGACCAGACTTGCTGTACCAAATATACGTGCATTATCTTGCCTCGACACGTTTTCAATTGATCTATTTGGTAAGTTGGCAGCCTCATGAGGCTTCAGGAGGGTTTTCCATGAGGGTGGGAAGTGTTTGCGTGGGAAGTGCCAACACCCATGCAGGGTGTTCGGAAGCCCCTCCCTATGGCTGCTACATCTGTTAGCGAGGGGAGGGTTTCCCAGCTATACCTTGGAACTGCCAAGGATGCCAGGAAAGTGCACATGATGCTAGTAATGCCGTTTGTGGCGCTCGGATGCACTGGCATCATGCTCGTCCTGCATCCAAGACGTCAAAAGTGCCGGTTTTGTGTTTTTCGGCACTTTTGACTGTTTTTCGTGCTGTCAGATTTTCACGATTCTGACGCCTGGGAGATTTGGAATGAACGGAAAAGGTCATCCAATCCTGACTCACGCGCCTCAAAAGCCATACAGGTGAAATTGACGGCACCACCGCATCTGCTGGGAAATGCCGATCTCTGGTACATCTATTACTGTCTCAGGTCTGGCAGGCTTGGGGTGGACAGTGGTCATTCCTCAGAGTGATTCTAACCTGATACCATGTTGGCTCAAGTGTGATCCAAACTTGGCGCCGGCAAGGCTGGTACCTGGCTTTTGGGCAAGATCCGCAAGTACCAACTCCTGTCGTCCTAAGACTTCAACCGTCTGCGAACAGCGTGTGATGATGGCAAAACATGGAAGACTGGCATGCAGGGCCCCTCAACCTGACATTCCAAAAGATTTGCGCTATACGCTTGCGCAAGGATGCCTCTCAATTGTCCTCTTCAGGTTGAACAACCCAGGATATGGTCATTTGTCGCTCCGCATGTGTGATCTTGTTTTTTTGTGGCTATCCCTTGATCAAGTCCTGTTCCCCTTCACTGTTGAACTTCTACCCCGGCTATTGCTGACCGAGTTGATTGATATGAGCAGCATTCGCTGTGGTGTTTGATGAAGCGGCCCAATTGGTCCGTAGCTTTTTCTGGTTCCTGCAGCGGATGTCCAGTGATCAGTGTACTAGCCCGTATGGCGAAGTCTTTCCGCTTGGTGTGGGCGAAGAGGCTGCCACGCAAGGCCAAGAAAAAAGAAGACCCACAGGCCAATCAGCAATTGGCTGAGTGCCAGCCTGACTTCCGGAGAGTTGCCCGCAAGCGGCCTGCTCATGTGCAATCCAATGCGCCCGCACACTACACCCCACCTCCCTCTGCCCAAGAAAGAAAAGTAGCGCAGCCTGCCAGCAGGGCTCAACGACTGGCTGCGGGTCGCACTCCAGCCAGATTGGCTGCGCTGATGCGCACACATCTTTTCAGCAAACCCATTTCTCTCCAAGCAGGGTCGTTGCGACCTTCGGGTGGGCTTTTTGCCACTTGGGCAGGAACTCCGGTTTTCATCGTGAGCACTTTCTCCAGACATAATGTGCCCCACGCTGATGTGGTTGGCCTACGGCAAAAAAAGGATGGCTCCAACTTATGGAATGGTCGTTTGTCGCAGGCCAACACCCATACGATAAAGCAGGAGGACTTGTTTCATGTCGGCTTGCACTATCGCTTGCTGCGCAAGCAAACTAAAATGAGTTCTTGCTTGTGTTCCTTTGCTTGCATTGAACGCCTTATGAGTTCGTTTTGTTCGTGACACTAAGTGTAAACCATGCAGGGTCAATCTGTTCGGCAGACTATCGGATGTGAGGCTTTGCTCAAAACGCAGACGCTCTCGCTGCTGTGGATGCAAGGGCCGCTCAAGTTTGTAGATGGGTTGCTCAGCGTGTGGCGCAGGCGCAGCCAGGGTGTGTTGAGCATGAGGCCCAGGCAGTCCATGGCCCCCTCGCCGCAGAGCCCATACTGCCAAAGCCTCAATTGACTTCAGTACTGGGGAACTGTGCCTGATGTTAAACTTCCCATGTCCTTCTCAGCCTTCCCCTAGCAGCAAAGCGTGCACTGCACCTGGCCTGAGGTCTAGCAGACTCCAGGAGCACCTACAAAAGCAGCGGGACTTGGGTGAGCCACACGTTGCTAAACCTAGACATGCGGCTGATCGCCGTAGCAGCGTGTGCGTCTTAGACTTGCCACTTCCTCAGACCCTGCGCTGGCAGCCGCAGCGCTGTGACACCTGCAGATTGCTGAGAAGTGGCCTCGCAGCTTTTGCAGTGACAGACGCTGACATCATGGACGCGGCTCCTACAGTTCTACGCCACGATCCAAAGAGCCAAGGGGTCAAAGAAAAGCCTGTCTTCTTCACAAGGCCGTGGCTCCTGCACGTACTGCAGAACTTCAATGAGTCACTGTCCGCGCGCCAAGTGAGGCGGACTCTCATGCAGGTCTACAGCGCAAATCTTTTGGCAAGCCAATTTAAGGGGCCCTGTGTGTCAGTCTTCCATGCTTTGCCATCATCACACGCCCTGCGCAGCGTCATTCTCACATCCTTGAACCAGTACTTGGACTCACGTGTGCGGCAGGTGCAGGCGCTGGTGTGTGTTTACTCCGGCCAACTAATCCGTGGAGATGGACATTGGAAGCTGGCCCGGCGAGTTTTCTGCCCCAAGCAGAATACGGCTGACCACGGCCGACGTCCTTTCACTGCTTTGTCTCATGTCTGCAAGAGTGTGTGTCTCATCTAAGCGGTTCTGTTTTTTCTACCATGCGCACCACGCCTTGAGTGCAACCCATTGAGGCTAGCATGGACGGGGTTGGATGGAGCTTTGTTGGCTCCGCCAACCATTGCGCACGGGGAGAGCATCGAGGAGTTGTTACTTGACTTGAGGCCGCTGATGATGGCTATCAAGGAGCATCGGATGGCCGCTGGATTGACCTTTGAGGAGAGTATGGTCGTCGCGCACGCCACTGATAGCTGGAGAAAACACAGGCATAAACTTCAAAGCTTCTATGAGGACATCTACGCCGAGGGTAGAATCAAGGCCAGGGCAGACACACCCAAGGCCGAAAGCGCCGTGGCCGAAGCTGGGGGTCAGCTCCTAGGCACATTGATCACTGGGGATCCACTCCATGATGTGATCAACTTCCGCAAGCTTGTGGCTGCTCACGCCTGTGACGCCACCGACCTGATCTATGACCACCAAGACGTGATGAATCGGTTGTCAGCTAAGGTGGTGGAGGGCGAAACTACTCAGTGGCCAACTCCCCCGCCTTTGCCAGGCTATGCGCATTCCTTGCTTCGTATGGGGATTGAGCAGCCTGTCTCCACCTTCAAGGATGCCATGACCAAACGAGAGAATGCTGCCCACACCTTGCGACAATTTCTTGAGATGCCCGCTGTGCACAGGTCACCCACGTGGAAGGAACTTTTTAAAGCAAACCCTCCCAGAGAAACGTTGGCCAGACTGGCGAGGAGGTGCCAGGCAACCTTGCACGAGAGCACATGCTTTCGGAACTACGCCTCCGTCAAAGCATTTAGGGCTGAAATGAAACGAGTTCGAGCCTGGTACAGACGCCCGCGTCGGCAATCCCGACCTTTCCGGGGAATCAAGCGGAGTCGGGCCCAGAGATTACACGTTCGTGGCATTAAGAAGGTGTGGACAGGCAAGGTCGCCAAGCATTACAGGATCTTGCTCAAAAGCCGGGTGCCAGCCTTGTGGGCGTGGCGCCAAGTGGCCCTTGACGTGCACAACATCAAGGTGCCCGTTCAATCTGGCACCCAACCTACAGAAAGGCTTTGGAGCTGCCTGCTTGACATGTTACCGGCAGCTGGTCGCACTGTTTCGGTACAGTGGTTCCAGATGCTCTCTAAGCTAGCCTTCATTCGCTACAACCATGGGCATTTTTGCCGGGGTAGCTTGCCCACATGGTGCGAGCGGGATTCGCTCCTTTTGCAACGAGGAGATGCTTTGAGGGCTCTCCTTTTTGATGAGGATCCAGATCTGGACCACTTGCTCCCGCTCATGGAGCCCTTTTTGAAGGCCAACCCGTCGTAGAGCTGCTGACGCAGTTTTTCTTGGCCGCGCGATGAGAAAAGTGCAATTGTGGCCACAGGTTTTTTGATGTTGGGCATGGCACCGTCTCTCACATGAACTCATTTAAAGAGACATGAAATGCATTCTATACACGCACTCTGAATGTTCTTCCTTATAATCCTGCCGAATGCTTTGGAGCACTTGCTCCAAAGGCTCTGCCAAAGACAGGACCAATCAACCATAGCTTAGTCCCCAAAAATGGCAGAGAAAAAGCAATGGCCGGCGCTCACAGTGCATGGATCGCAGCTTGCGTGGTGCATGCTGCGTGGTCACAAGCCCATTGAAACCCGTTCCCAGGACAGTGCTGCACAGGGGCGGTAGCGCGACCTGTTTGTACGCCCCCCGAACTACTGCAGTGTATCTCCATCGTAGCCGCCCCCTGCATGAACACTTGACACTGTAAAGGCTGGGAAATACTTTTTGGGTTATACCCCTTCTGCCTTGTGCAGGACTGGTGGCCAGCGGGGTGGTACGCCCTGCACGTCGGAAAATCCAAGCCGGAGCAGGTTGTCCAAGATGCCTTAGTGCAGGCAAGGATTGCTGAGATGCCGGAGGAGAGTACCCTGGAGAGAGGCATTGTCGGAGCGATCAAGCTCGCGAGGGTGGCCAAATCTTCCGAAGTCGAGCACCAATTTTGTTTCCCGACTTTTGGGAGTGCTTGCTACTCTATAGTAGCTGCCAAGCCTTTTGAGTGCGCAATTCAAGGCGCGAGCGGCAAACCCGGGAGGTGGATGATCACCGACCCCAAGGTCATTGCAGAGTTTGAGAAAGCCTTAGCAGATGCGCCGGAGGAAACATTCCCAGACATTTTGCCCGACACGGCGCATGCAATGGGAGCCAAACAGTCGGAAAAGCAAAAAAGTAACAAGCGGGCTCGCATCGGATACTTCCAACTCCCTGCCTCCCAACCCCACAAACCGCCAAAGGAGGTGCCTGCGCCACGCAGGACTTACGCAGAAAACCAACCAGGGCCAGCGCCCAGCCGAAGTACAGGGGCTGCAGCATCAGAAGTCCTTGCCCCAGCCACGCAACAAGAGGCGCCAGAAGTCTTTGTGCCGCCCACACAGCCAGAGCCTCCACTGTCCGCAGGTGCAGGGTATAGGGACGAAGTCTTTAACTTTCATTTTGACAATGCCAAAGTGGCTGATGCTTCCAAAGCAATTCCAGATCCCTTGGAACCCATGATTCAGCGGCTCCGTGCCTGCAACACTACAAAAGCCTTGCGGAAAGAAACCGTGCCCTTGGAATTGTTTTCGGGTTTCCAAGACGGGGATGCTACGTACGAAACCATCAGGTCTTGGCTTGACGCCATTCTCGCAGATGATCGCACCAACCGCGCCATTGCAGAGGATACGACTTTCTCAATCCGGCTCTTGGCGCCCATTCCATTTCGATTAGCTGTCCAGACAGTTGCCTTACGCCAGGCTTGGCCCGCTGAAGGGCTGCTGCTCAGCGTCCAAAGTAACATCGGCTGGATGGAGATGCCAGACACTCGCATTTGGGAAGTTGACGGGGACGAGCAAGCGCGAAGCCCCAACATTCCATTCTTCATCGGCCTCAAAGCCAGCATGCGCAAAACCTCCTTGAAGGACACGCATTGCAAACGAACATTCGTAAACTCCAACGGGTCTCTTTCTTGATCTTTGTTTTGTGCACTTAGCCACACCCTGAAGGACTTTGTGTCGTTGACGTTGCTCCAGGGTCCTGATGTTCCACTTCTCTTGAAAAAGGGCGTGTCCGCCAGCGGAGATGGTACGATCAAGGGTCATCGAGTGACTAAGTAGCGTTTAGTCCCTGTTGTGCCGTTGTGACACATGCAGTCGGGTCGACAGGAAACACCCTGTGTTTGCAAGGCGTCCATCCTCAACACACAGAGGAGTGGAACCATCACCGACGAGCCGGCTGCTGTCTATTGTGTCAAAACTTCTGGAGAGAATACCAACCGGGGAATTCATTTCATCTCCAAGGAGAAGATAAACAGCTGGGTCAACGGGGAAAGGGAGGGCACCAAGACCTCAAGGGACGTTGACGCCTGCAGAGACTACAGCTTTGTTCACCAAGTCTTCGGCCAGTTTGAGGTGGTGGAGAAGATCTTAACTCCCCAAGGTCTTTCGGCTTCCACAGGATTCAGCAAGCGCTTTGCGCAAGGTTATTTCTTTGAGGCGCCTCTGGACCACCAGCAACAAGCTGCCACCAGCAAGCAGTTTCTTGTAGACATGTTCAATTGGATGAGAAAAGAAATCTCAGAGAACCCGCCGCCGAAGCCAAACAAAGTTCCACCTCAATTTCAACTGGACCAGGACGAAGAAGTGGAAGAAACTCCTCGCAGGCACTACCTAGACGAGATCGCTGAGAGCATGTACCGGAAAGTTCAACAGGCGGTGAGTGACTGGACCAAGGAAAACGAAGATAAATGTCACCCGACGCTTGCTTGCGTTGGTCCAGCACACGTTCTTTTGCTCTGTTTCCATTGGAACCAGGTATGGTGGTGCTTTGATATTCATCCTTTGGATGTTCATATCCCCAACTTCAGTGGAACACACAAGTAGCGCCATTT
>JAOBYK010434456.1:0-14690 GCA_025434845.1 Phenganax subtilis | reverse complement strand
ATTAAGATAGTTCAAGATGTAAAGCCACACGTTTGTTGTGACTATATTCAATAAAGACTTATATATATATATATATACCTTGCGCCTTTTTTATGGTGAAAAAATTTCAATATATTTCTTTTCGGTTAAGCGAAACGTGTTTATTCATCAGGGGCGGTTGTATAAAACTATTAACTACGTTTTAACCACGATTTTGTAGTTAAAAAGTAGTTAAATCTTGAATAGGCGATTCTGGTTGGTTGATATTCGTACTTAACAATAGATCATGGTCACTCGTGTGATAAGGGATTTATCATCGCGAGTGCTGCATATCACACTCGTGACCATGATTTAACCCATACTTGACTTTAACGACGCTTTCATACAACCGGCCCCAGTTGTATTAAGTTCAAAGCCCCGTATCTGTCTCTGGCCAAGCTATTTTCATTGTAAGTATTCGTCCACTTAGGAAAAAGGCAAAGTGTAAACGCTGTTAACAATTAAAGCAAGTCTTTAACGAGACAAATATTTGTTGGTGAGGTCGCGAATAATTTGGGCGAGTGTCGATTGAGTATCATAAGCGATTTCTCCACACGCGCGACATGATAGACTGGAATAACTATAAGAAACATCGAAATTTAGTAAAAACAGCCATTAAAAAAGCATAGAAGGAGTATAACTCTAATGAGGTGTAGCAACATAAAGATGATCCAGGATGTCTTTGGAATATAGTAAATCGCCTTATACCATCAAACAAGCAAGAAAAACAAATCTATACTAAAGATCATAAAATCCTTGCCAATGAGTTCAATCAGTTCTTCTCCATGGTCGGTGAAAATGCTGCCAGAGCGTCAGCTGATCTGGTAGACAGAAACAACATCAATAGAAGGAAAAATTTCGGGACAATAACTATACCAGAAAATGATCAATTTAAATTCAGAGAGGTATCTTGTCAAGAAGTACGCCGAGAGATTTTATCCCTACCGCTCAATAAATCACCTGGACCGGATAAGATTAGTCCACGGATCATAAAAGGCTGCTTACCAGTTATCTTAGGTCCGTTAACAGCAATTATTAATTATTAACTTAATTTTACTTGAAATTTACCTAAGTTTATATTATATAGATAACTTATAGATAACTTATAGATAACTTAATGTTACTTGAAATTTACTTAAGTTTATCTTATAGATACCTTATAGATAATCTCATTTTACTTAAAATCTACTTAAATTTTGTTGTAAACTATCAATCATTTCTACGAATCAAAGAAGATAGTCCACAGATTGCTGGAATAAATACAAGAAAAATAATGAGTATATAAATAACTTTGTAAGGACCTTCTTCATTTTCTGTTAAATTCATACTTTCTATACTATCACAAATCTTATTAAGATTTAAAATGTGTTTATCTATTTTCTCATTTCTTGAGAAATTTGAACAAACATTTAAAAATCTAGATACTAACTCTTTTTCATTCCGCTTAATTTCTGAGATAGTTTTATTATTAATTTTGTTATACGCTTCTGAAAGTTGGCTCATCATTTGTTATATGTAAGATAAGTTTCATGTAAATCCTACATTAATACAAGTCACCTTTAAATTCACTGGGATTCACTAGGCAATATGCAAATTAGGTTAAACACGCCTGGGCAAGACCTTCTGCAAATTAGGTCAAACACACCTGGGCACGTGTGTGACGTCATCAGAATGGAACGCGCCAGAACCGACCCATTTCTAACTACTTCAATTGTGATATGACAACTGAGTAATATGGAATATTTTAGCAAAGGCATCGTTTTTTGTTCATCGTATTTCATCAGCAATATTTTACTGACTTCATTTTGGGAGAATAAATCTTTGACTTTTGCCGTTAGAAATCGTTTTCTTTTCTATAGGTCAATTGCGAATTTTCGGAGAATATTGCTGACAAATTACGATATACAAAAATTGCCAATCGATGACTGCATGTGGCTTATACACTTGAACATGAGTCACGTGTACGTGTAATCTCTAAATATCGAAATTTTGTGGCTTCAGTGGCACAGTTGCTAGGATATGCGCCTTTCACCACTGAAGTTGTGGGTTCGATTCTCAATGCGGATTTTACTGTCTCATGTGAAAAGAGTTTGTCAACTACTCTGCCGAAAGTCATAGGTTTTCCCCCTGGTACTCCGGTTTCCTCCTACAGGGGAAGTTGACAGGGTGGGCTAGGATAAACAGTTAGGAAAGTAAATATATCGATTGTTGTAAAAATAGGCAGTTTAAGGTAATGCATATTCATATATATAATTTGTATACATTAGAAAACCATTGTAAATAGTTATGCAATTCAGCTTATATACGCTGCAAAGTAACTATATATATAAACTATAAACTATAAACAACAGATATAATTCTTTCCTGCCGAGAAAATATCGAGTAGCGTCTTGGTTTAACAACATCAACCATAAACCTGCATGTTGGCCGTGTCTATTGATTTTATTGACCACCTGATTCCATCTCAAAGAACTGAACATTAGAAAATATGTGATGCAGGAATATTTGTTAGGAGGGCAAACATTGTTCCCAGACGGAAAACATTTGTTTCCTGAAGGGGATTTGTTCCCCAGAGCGAAATATGTTTGCTTCCTGGCGCAAAATGTTTGCTTCCTTACAGGATAAGGAGAATTATGTTGGTCTCCTGAAGTGAGTTGCTTAACTTGCTTCTAGTCTTTGTAAGAACGAAGAGATCTCCTTCAATAACGAGATTTTAACATAGAAAACTCTCTGTTTTGTACAATCCATTCAAGCATAAAATGAACATGATAGATTCATAAAAACGTACCTTGTAAATCGCAAATGCTTAGTTTTGTCGTGAACTTATGCAACAACAGATCGAAAGTCAAATGCCAATCTTCGGAGTTGCGTCCGGACATTCGCAACGTAGTCGTAACATAATCGGAAAATTTACCCAAAATAAATTTCAATCATATTATCTAATCTGTGTTTTCTCTTTAATTCTTTTTACATTTAGTACTAATAATATTACTCGTGCTTCTTTAACAAAGCATCTATTCTTGAAAACGTATCGATGGAAAGAGAGAAATGCATCACATTCCTACTAAATATAATTTGACTTCCTAAAGGAGGTTATCGACATCGGATTACACCGGATCGTGCCGCAACTCTATTGTAACTTTCTTACACTTTTTTGCCTTGACGATAACTTAGTGGCATTATGCCTCTAATAAGAGGGGTAAGCCACAAAAATCAGAGCTACATTTTCACGACATCAAAATTTTGTCAGTCAGTTTGACAATCAATAACTGAGTTTGTTTCGCTATGATTCGTTTTCAACGCGTGGTTAGCGTCAGGTGTAAAGTCATTACGCGATCAGAATAATGATCACCGGAGATTCAGGTGTGATCGGTAAAATTTTATCACTCCCAATGTCAGTTATGTTGACAATTTCCTGTAGTCGTACAATCAATTCGCTTCAAAGTCGACTCTTAGATGCAAGGCTCATTGCAATGTTGTGATTGTTGTTTAAAATAGGGTGCATGCAAGCCAGTTTTTTTCCCCTGATTGCATGGTTTCTCATAGAGTTTGAGTTTGATTACTTCATCCAAATGTATTTTATACTATATGCAACATATCTTTCATTTCCTGAGCGAGATCTAATCTCATTATAACTTCATCTTCCAAAGCATGAATCAAATCATTCACTGCTGGGTTTCTTGTTCGTTGTCGCCATCTTTGTAACATAGCCAAGCATCTTTCTTCAACACTGTCATAACTTCGAGTACACTTATCAATCTCATAATCTGGCATATTAAGAACATGTCCGTACCTCTGATATTCAGCTGCTATACGATGAGCCAACCATAGTAAAATTTTGTCACTTACAACTTCTTCTTCATTCAAAAGACTGCGGATGATATCAAAACGTCGAACACTTTCGTCTTCCAAAGCCACTTTAATGTCGTTCCAAGCTGGTGTGTATCCGCTTTGCAGAGTTTTATTTCTCCAGGTTTTAAAAACTTCAATGTATATCTGTTCCGTTGGTCGTCTTTCTAACCTGTATGCTTCAATTTCATCAGCGGGAACTCCAAGAAGCTTGCCAACTCTTTCTGCATCCTTGTGTAAACGTTGCACTAAGTAGGGAATTTCAGTTTCCTTTACTTCACCATCAAAGCTTTTTATCGCTGAAAAAATATAGTCAAACACACATTACATGTTAGTACTTTTTCCTCCACTTGGATACGAAAATGGTTTCACTTTAACGTTTTCCTCTTTGCTGTCCATATTTGAAGGATATAGTGTTTAAATTTTAGCTCTTTGGCTGAAACTTCCCCTTCTGTTTGTTTTACGTGAGTAGTCGACTTCACAACGGCATTTCAGGTGGCCAGGATGCAGATAGGACTACGCACTTTACCCGCACAAGAGTTGTGGGTAATTTGACGGTGCACCCGTCTTTGGGGAATTTACTTTAGAGGAAAAGATACTCCTGTTTTCTAAAGCAAGTACGAGAAGCGTCACTTTGCTCTCAATATTTTGCAGATTTTAGTTTTTACACACCTAGTGACAATGGTATTAAATCTATGAATGGACACCTTAATTTTGTATAAAGCCCTCCTTTCAAAGAAGTCCCCTCTTTTGAAAGCAAAAAAAGGCCATCCCCCCTCTCTTTTTAGCTTTCCCCCACTAATCAACACAATATTATAACGTTGTAATATTTTATTCATATTCAGTCTGGATGAAGATGACGAAATTCTGAACTCGCATGACAACCACATATGTTTATGACAATAATACAACGTTATCTACATACAAATAAATAACGCGCCAAAAATTGTTGAGGTAACCTAAAAGTATTTTTATTCTGCACCTTGATTAAAATTCTAAAATTCTATATCTGCATTTATGATAAAGCCTAGTTCACACTGGTCGTAAAAATCGGGGATTCCCATTGTCTGTGGTCATTCGTGTGCAAAACCTTTTGTCAGTCGGAAGAAAATACAGCAGACCGCTGATGAATTACGACCAGTATGAACCAGGCTTAAGTAGGAAAGTATAGACTGCGCCAGCAGACTTGCATAAATTTTAGAACAAGACCCCTCTCTCTATTAAGCCCTTCCCTTTATTAGGCCCACTCCCTCAATGATGATCTGATGATCAGGAAAAAATAAGTAAAGCAGCCCTGCAGCTTAATACAGAAATTGTACCATGATGTTTTAGCTAGTCCAAAAAGAAGTTTACTTATCTTACTTTGATGAACTTCTTTGTAGGAAGTTGGTTGATTACCAGCTGCTGCAGGCACCTTAATTCAAATAAGTGAAAACTCAGAACTTGGCAAGCCATATAGTATTAAGAAGTTATGCAACCTTGAAGAAACCCTGATGATAGTAGCGCAGTCGCTAGGACAAGTGTTTTTTTACCAATGAGATTGTGGGTTCGATTCTCATGCAGCGCAGACTTCACTTTCTCATGTGAAAAGAGCCTGTAAACTACAACCGAAAGTCGTAGGTTTCCCCCGGGTATACCGGGTTTTCTCTTACAGGGAAAGTTGACAGGGTGGGCTAACCGCATAAACTGATAAGGAAAGTAATAACTGACCGACATAAAAATAAGCAGTCAAAGGTGATATACATACCGTATACATTAGAAAAGCATTGTAAATAGCTATGCAACTCAGCTCATGCTGCCAAGTGACTATATGTATACTAACAATCTAACCATCTAAACAGACATTCATGTGGTAAGTTTCAGCGGTGCGGCTTTCTAGTATTTATATTACTGATTGAGGCAAAAACTGGTTTCAGAAGAACCCACTTGAAAGGGACGAGTACAAGGCAATGTCTCGTAAGCACTAGAGTTTTTCATACACCAAACCTCCCCATCGTCATCGGGACTGACTATAACAGTCATGGGTCGTGGGTAGAATGTCGTGGGTAAAATGTTGTGGGTCGGGGGTGGAATGTCGTGGGTCTTAAAAAGATTGCTCAGATGAACTTTTTGAGATTTTTAACGCATCTATTTTGAGCGGCTGTCGGCCGTGTATGATGTAAGACGAGAGGATGATGCTGTTTTATTAGTAAAATATGTGACATCTTGACACCACCAATTCATTTTATTTCCGTGGTAGTATAAAGGTTTCACTTTCAAAACCAATGAATAAATCATGTGCAACTGCTCAAGGAAAGACAGAATTCCTTGACTTCAAAGTGCTACGTATGAGTTTACTCGCACCGCGTGCCAACCAGTGCCAGGTCCTATTCGTACGAAACTTCAATACTGCACTCATCAATGACATCACCCTGTGACATCATCTTTGAATTATGATTTTATTATGTAGAGATTAACGAACACGTAAACGGAGTCTCAAAAAATATTGTGCCAATCTACGTTTGTATCTACGTTTGTATCTTTGTTAATTTTGTTGCAAACACATTGTGGAATTCTTGACTGTTCTAATTCCAAGATGCAGCTTGAAGCTTCAAGTTTCAACACTGCACAAACAGTGCAATAGTGCTAACTAAAATAGGCCTCGAGAGTGCAATTGCAGCTGATCGAAATATCTGTACTTGACTGCCATGTTATTGCTTTTTAGACTTGAAACTTTTTTGCATTTTTTTGTAGGGTCGATCCCTTATTTGACCAATACTCCTAAATGTACATATTGCATTTAAATATGGGTGTGCGACAGACACTCGTATACGGTCTTAATTTTTTCATTATATACAAATGTCGGTTTGTTTTATGTATAAATCATTTCTTACATTTTAGATAATCTTCGTAATTCTAATATCAGCTTGTTTATCTAAAGTCATGAAAATACAAGAAAAACTTTAAAAAAGCTTGTGAGACAGTGTTTGTCATTTGCTCTTGTCATACACGGCCGACAGCCGCTGAATATAGATGCGTTAAAAATCTCAAGAAGTTCATCTGAGCAATCTTTTTAAGACCCACGACATTCTACCCCCGACCCACGACATTTTACCCCCGACATTCTACCCCCGACCCCCGACTGTTAGTCAGTCCCTCGTCATCTACTGCCACATCTCCTGCCACATCTGCTAATGCATCTACATCAGTTTTAACATCCGGTGCCACGTCTACATACACTACAAAAACAGCACGCCACACTTCAAAATAATTAATTATGACATGACTAACCTGTGTAGATATTGCGGGAATGACATTAATTTTCACCTTAGCATGACAATCTTCTTGAGTAGAATGGTTGTGGCCGTTACAACTGTTGGGGTACAGAAAACGCATGAACTTTCCTCTCAAATCAACGTTTACTTTGTTGGGCATATCCACCCACATTTCTTCATCGAACCTGATAAAATTTGAAAGATAGAACTGTTATTGGGAAAGTTTACGCAAATAAGTACAAAACGAGCCATACATTACCGTAAAGCATAATCTGTTATTGGCAGATGGTCGTTATCGGAATCATCAGATAATGGAACGCAGAAGAATATTTTCTCGTCTGGTTTAACTTTAGCCCCAAAAGGAACCCCAGTGAATCCCCAATACTTTTCAATTTCACGTTGTTTGGTTTTTGGTGCCAAAATCGCGTGAAGTATTCCATGGTTCGTTTCATGCACAGCAAGTACAAATGCAGCAAAACTAGACTGATGGACCTTAGTTGTTTCTTCTTTTTTGGGTAAATTTTTATCCCCCCATGTTCTCACCATTGCTGACAGCCTAAGATTTGAATAAAGCAATTTGAATTTGAAGACGCGTCGGAAACAGATTCCGAAAGATTAACATCACCATGTGTGATTCAGCAAAAGTATGTTGCACACCACAACTGCCTTTACGGCGAGCTGCAGAGATACATTATGTCTCAACATAAACCATTGAAAGCGACCAATCAAAAACTTCTAATTGCATTTGGGCATCTATCCTGAACGCTCACTCAACTGGAATCACAGATCTATAGAGCCCTTCATATATGTTTGATATGCAGGCGTTCCATATATTTTTTAGCTGGGTACTCTTGGTGGACAAAAACAGTTTAGCCTATTTTTGCAGAGTTCGGTGTGTTTGATTACTATATATTCTAAAAAAATGATCAAACTGTATTACAGTGAAAAACGAGCAGTAAAACAATGTGCTGTTGGTCTAATGTTAAGAAAACTGATTCGCAAAGTTTTGGAGTATTTGGTGCCGTGATTCATATTTAAAAACCACTTCCTCCCGGTACGTATCCGATCATGGGGGATGAAAGCTTATCGGGGTCAGCATTGTATGGTTAAAAAAGCGCCACTACTACAACTTGTATGGTTTCTATTGTCTGGCTTTTTGGTGGCGCGTGCACAAAAACTTTTTTATGGCAATATAGATATGAAATTCAAAAACCTTTTGTCAGGAATCTCCTTTTGAGTACAGCTTTCCAGGGCAGCTGTCTCACTCGCTTTCTTTTCGTTTTCAAAATCAGATGTGAATTTCGAATTGTCATCTAGCAATAAATTAAAAAATTAAATGTCATAGTACATAATTATTCTAAGACCTAGTCACACAACAAAATCATTCAAGCAAGACTTTTTTTCCGATCAGCTATTCACATCTAAAGAAAAGAGCCATTCGCTAAGTGAAATGCGATGTTTATAAATGTTTCTATATTATGGAAAACTTTTTTGACATGCCGACGAATGCATGGGTTGCCTGCAGTGATAGGACGATTAAAAGAATTTTTTTCTCTTTTATGCAGCAGTACGTTCGCAGTCAATTTAGAGAACAGATATCACGAGCAATTTCCACTTTCCATTTTTAAAAGTTTAAAATGCACGAAAGACACAAAATAGGGAATATTGGCTGGGAAACACAATGCAGAACAAATACAGAAGAAATAGCAAGAAACCAAGCGCGTAAAAGCGCCTAATGATTCAGCGTAAAATTCTTCATAGTAAGAACAAGGCAAAAGATGTCAAGTAAAGCTTGAATTTCAGCTGCTCACGTCTTAAATAGCTCATAATATAAATACTTTAGGATTTAAACATGCACGCTAACTCTTGTTGAACTAAAACAACCTTGACGTTATAGTCCAACAATGAAATTTTTGACACATAATCAGGAAATTGTAACACAAAGTTAGCTGTTGTACAAGAATGTCTAAATAGTAACTACGAAAAAGACATGCACGACTATGGTATTCCTCGGATCACTTTCGCTGTAAACAATAAAAAAGAGTTGTGATTAGAGATATAAATTGCTTACCTTATTTAATTTCGTCTTGCGTGCACATGTATTGCGTACTGTGATAAGATGGTTTAAACTACGTTTATACATGATGCCGTTTTCGTCGGTGTTTTCTTTAAATAACACTCATGGGAAAATAAAGAACAATACGAAATGCTTGCCAGAACGGCACCGTGTAAACGGAGACTTATCAATTTGAAAAAAAAAATTCCACAAAATAGTTTATTTCCAGCTAGTGTTTCAATGTTTAAAACGCGTGAATGACGTAACAAGCAAGCATTGGCTAGTTAGTTAGCCACTTAATTACAGCTGTGCATGAACAAATAATGAATGATGTTACAGAAATTTTTCCCATAATAATGAAATATTGATATGATCAGCGGAATAGATTAAAGGATGCCCACGATTAACTATACTTGGGCGCTGGTTTCCTGAAACGGGCAAAGTTGTCCCAGAGCAATTGAAATGTTCTGTGGCAAAATCATTGCAATTTACATAAGCGCAGGGCGATATTTTGGTGAGACGCAAAAATCTATTTGACGATATCAGAAATAAAAAAATTTTGCTTTTCACTCTGTTCTTAAAGCACTTGTGTGATTGTGTCTGTATTGCATTTAACTGTCATTTTTCTAAAGTTTTTAATCACAAGGTGACCTGAAATCACGAAAAAAGACTGGGACTAGCCGTCAAATAACAATCTAGTTTTTTTAGAAAGAATTCTTATCTCACGAAGAACATTATCTTTTGTTTCCAAATTTGCAATGGTCTTGTTACTTTTTTTCTACGGGACTAGTTATAGGAAGTTTCGCCTAATTTCATAAAGCGGAAAGAGGCAAACAAGTGAACTGCCAGCTCTGTGCATGCACATTAGAAAAGGTTCTCCCGGCAAAGTGCCTTGGCTGGCGAGGCAATTTTTTCGGGTTTGCATAGACCTGGAACGAGTCAAAACTGCAAGTGGAATATAAGCTTGGAATATCCAATGACAACCTCACTTAAATTAATTGCATTCTCTGTTCTCAATTTGTTCAATTGATTGGTTCAATTTGAGAATTTCGTTTTGTGTTATAAGTATACATTAAGTCCTAGATCCCGTAGCCAGGATTAATGAGCAGCTTCACTAAATTGAAATTGATCGGGACGTGAAATATGGTTGTAGGTAAATACCTGCCGTAACTTCCATTTGTTTTTCTCCTCGAATTCTTGATTGGATATCAATTGCTTTTTCTTCAGTCTCCTTTGCAGGCTTGAAACTTTTCATCCTAAGAAACAAGACAATTAGGGCGTGCAAACGCAAATTCTGTGTCTTGAATAACATAAATATTTAAACTACAAAAAAGTTTATCTTGCTAAGAAAATAAAACAAATATATCATGAGTTTATAACTTGAAGAAAAAATTGCAGGTAGAGTAAGTGAACTGAATCTTGCATCACAAGTTATCTGCAGCATGATACTAATGAAACATTTCTTTTGAAGTTTCTTCTTGAATTACAAAAAAGTAGTAAATGTTTTCAAGCGGAGTTATTTTAACTGACGAGAAGATGCTCACCTCTTTTCAATGGCTAATTTTGTTGTATAAACTTCTTCCAAGTTTTCAATTTCAATTTTCAATCCTTGTACTTCAATTCCAATCTCATGAAATTCTTTCTCAAAACATTCCTTCATTCTTCCCGATTCAAATTCTGACAGAACTTCCAGGAACCTTTCATCAGTTTTACAATGAAGAACAACATGAAGTGATCCAGGTCTAACTTCGGGAGGATCTTGGTCAGGTCGATCACCACCAAAAACATTCCTCACAGCAGCATCGATCAACGGTGCCAGTTTACAAGTAGTGTAAAGTGTTCCTAGCACGACTGCGGTTTTACAAGCATCTCTTAAAAGTTGGGCATTGTTAGTGGTGATTTTGAATGAAAAGCTACCAAGAGATGCACTAAATTGTATAATATCTTTTACTGCGTCCTTTGCAGCTTTGCCAGCTTCTTCTGCCATAACGTAGTTATCCCTAGCTTGAATTAAACAAAAACAAACCGTAAATGATCAATTAATTAGGCTAAATAATCGAATAAGCACCGTACCTACGCGCTAACGCGACCCTTGATTGGCAAAAAGAGAATTTTCAGATCATTCTGCAAATAAATATTTCCTGTCAAACATTTTGTGCAACGTTTTCAATAAGTGCTGCGCTTTATTAAGCGCCGCTTTCGATTAAGCCTGTTTTCCACTAGGTGAAATTTTCCGTGCGGAAAATAAATCTACCAAACTGATTGGCTACCTAACCCTAACCCTAACCCTCTCCAAGTTGGAAAGTTAAACTAACGCCGTGGGGCTTAATCCATCTTTTACGGTAGACCATCGCAACACTCATATCACGCTAGGATAATAAGCGTTACCATTAACATAGGCCCATCGCCCGCGACATGTGACTTACTGCCGACTAGGCGTGCTAATTACACATGACAAGTGACCTATTTTTAATGGTACGTGACCTATTATTACTCACTACACGAGAACTGCGACCCAGAACATGTGAACTTGTACCCAAAGCATATACTGTTCTCAGCTCACGACGTGCGACTATTTATCTGTCATTACCATTTCCATAAGAAGTCTTTAAACAAAATTGGCATTACTTCTTGGCTTTTTAAAGACAACAAGTGCAGCAAATTGTTCCACACTGCCGGCAGAAGTTGTTAAAGCTTGTTTAAAAAAAATAAAAGCATCAGGTTTTATCTGCATAAACGCATGCTTTCCTGACGTCTTATCATTATAGAACCCAGAAAGCCGGGTTTTAAATAGAATGTGTATAAAAAAGTCGACCTTCGGAAATTGCTGATTACTATATAATTTCAATGCCTGAACCGTGCTAAATGCACGGGTGTGTAAAATATTGACACATAAGTGCATATATTACAATATATCTGTTGTATGCGCAAGCTTTTTAGTTCCTGAGAACTTAAAATAATTCTTTTAGCAAAAACTGCACCATAAGATTTTGTTGAATTATGCGTGTTTGTGTACCGTGACTCAATGTATTGTAAAGCAGTGAAGTTATAACAATATAGGCTAATTTCTATGGGTCTTTGTTATAGACCCTGCACAACCCCATGAATGTGTCATTAATCAGTGAATTCTATTCAACGACCCCGCTTTTCTCTGAACAGATATTAAATTCCTCGCCTCACTTGAAAATTTAGACGGAAATAAAACCCTATTGGAAACAATAAAAATTCATAAAATTTGAACCAATGTCCTCTAATACATTTTAGTTTCATTACTTTTCAGTTAAAACGCCTGAAATGTTTTAAACATCACTTTGCAAGAACGTACTATCACGCCTTTATGAATAGATGTCGCCAGAAAAAGATTAACTATTGATTGAGCTTAAAAGAACGGAATATGTCGCCAAATCTGGAAAGAGTTTCTTAGAGGGAAGTAAGTTCTGCCCCCTTAAACATTTCTGTTTGGCAACACTGATATAGTAACCTTAAATAAGTATATTGTCATGTAATGGTAGCACACACGTTTCAATATCGAGGGGTGAACTATATTTATATACTCAAATTATATTACAACTTGATATAAGAAATTTACGCCAGAACGTATTGGCAAAGCAACATTGTGGCAATAGCTTTGAGAAGTATACAAGCAACATTGCTAACACTGCCCTTTGATTCCGAGCTCCTTGCATCGGCATTTATATGGATTCAGGCATTGCTTTTTGACTTCGAAGTTCTGATGAATCCACACAACTATCAGATTTGTTGCTGGACAGTCTTCCAAAATATGGATGTTTGTTTATAGTTACAGTAGCTTTCAGAAAAAATATTAGTTTTTGTCCTCAAAAATCCATGAGAAATAGCAGCGAATACTTCGAAATCTATATAGATTTCTTGTGTAGCATATTAGCTTCGTGCACTGGCTTCGTGACTTCCGTTCATCTTATGACGTCACGCGGCAACAAAATGGCAGCTTGAAAAGTTTGAATCTGGCAGCGAAGTTTGCAGCTAAAATTAGAGTACTTCTACTCGACGCATGACGGTCATATATAGCAAATTGCTTCTAGGAAGCTAAATATTTATTTCAGCCAAAAAAGTGGGTCCGAAACTTCGTTGCATAAGCACTTTGAAGGTCATTTCAACTCAAAGACCTCTATTAACACCCAAGATGAAATAAATAGCCTACGTAACAAAATATATAAGATATACTTAATCAAAACACCATATATTATTTAAAAAGTTTCTTTTCAACAACGTATTCATGAATCCGCAACTTTTTATTGGGTGTTCGCTGAAATTTCTCAGGTTCTATTTTGTGTGTATTGCTTTTGGTAGAAGGAAGTGGGAAGGATGACTCTGAAGAGTCGATTCTTTCTCAATAATTTATTTTTCATGACGTTTCGACAGTTCATAGACATTGACGTATATAGAAGTATAATCGCGTTTATAACACCGACACAAAAAGTATTGAACTGTTTTTAAATTTAATTCAACCCAACCATAAACCGATGAGCCATAGACATTATTTTGCAATACAATACTGCTGCAGACGTAGTCAAACTCATAATAATTATACCCTGATTAAGCAAGGACCTTCATATCATAGCCTGCCGCACGCGGAAGCTTTTGGCTAAGCTAACAGCCACGCGAGGTTGTATCGTAGCCAAAAGCTCTCGTGTGCCCTTAATGTTTGCTGAGAAATTCTCTAGGCGAGCACATTCCGCAACGTTTGCGGTGTTTCGTTAGCTCAGCCAAGAGAGTGATATCTGATAATTAAACTACGCGGTGAATGCATGACTAAATGTTTAAAGCGAAGCTCATTGTCAAGTAAATAAGATTGCCAGTCTCCAGCTTTATATAGCTCTGTACTGAAAAAACCTTGGAAGGCAAAAAACTGAACGTATCCCGATTAAACGAATTGAATTCTGACGGCTTTTAATTCGGGCAGTTACACAATGTCTATTTGGTCGTACCAGTGTTGGAATGCATACGAATTCCCGCGTTATACAATAAAGACCACTGCTATCACATATCACTGAAGCCATAAGCCATATGAACCAACAATCGATTACAACTTTATATCGTACTTCTGTATTAAGGCCCGTTCACACAGGCCTTTTTTTGCTGCGATTCTTCTCCTCTTAGCGTATGTGATCGAATAGGTTGACTGGCGAGTGCATTGGCAAGATTGTTAGAGCAATTATATTCGCCAGTTATTCACTCTTTCATATCGCTCAACAGTAGAAATGTCGCAACAAAAATCACCCGTGTAAATGGGCCTTTACAATGCAATGTCGTTTCATTTATTTTCATTTTCAACTTTTAAGTTTTATTTATCATTGTCTTGCAAAATGAGAGACTAGAATATTGATGAAGGCTAAGAGAACAAAATTTATTTTCTTATCTGAAAGCAGCACTTTGAAATTAGTTAAAGTGTAGAGTTATATATATAAGTCTTTATTGAATATAGTCACAACAAACGTGTGGCTTTACATCTTGAACTATCTTAATTACAATAT
>JAOBYK010434345.1:0-14691 GCA_025434845.1 Phenganax subtilis | reverse complement strand
AAGGCTTTCTCTTCAGAAGTTTGGACCGACTTGATCATATTTGCAATATCCAGTTGTTGTACATACGATCTCAGTGCAAGACGATTGCTATTCCGCAAGTCTCTTGACTTAAAAGTCAACTTGGTGTTTTTACTCTTAGGTCGTGCTTTTGCTGTCATTTCGATTGTCGCATGATCAGATAAACCGAAGGGGGATAATTTCTTTGCTTTTTCATAGAAGTCTTCAAGGTTCATCAAGACTAAATCAAGGACATTATTACCCCGAGTAGGAAAATTTACAATTTGTTTTAATTTGAAATTGCCCGTTACCCTTGAGATATTCAAACCGTTAAAATCGCCGAGGATGATAATTCCACTGTTTGTGTACTTTGATTCAATATCCAATAGGGAATCTAACAAATAGTCTAACATCCCAGCATTATCCGCATTCGGTGGATGATACACAATACCCATAATGATAGAGTTATATTATAGCCCTTCGGCAGACGATTAGGAAATAAATGAACCCATAGAATTTCGAACGAAGGATTCCACAACGAATCTATTACTGCATGATTAATAGTATCCCTTATACAAATGCAGACTCCACTGTGGATTCCTTCCTGTCTGTCCCTGCGTTCAAAATTATAACCCATTATCTCGACGATGTTGCTATGAATATAATTTTGAAGCCATGTTTCTGTTGTAGATATAATATCTGGATTTATGTCATGCGCAACAACTATAAGCTCGTCAATTTTGGGTGTCAAGGACATCACGTTTGATAAAAGGAAACTTGGAACATAACTTAGGGATTTGTCATTATTTACTTTTTGTGGCGAAGACACTAGGTCTACTAATATTTGAGCTACGTCAATTGATGAGTTGTTAACAGGGTTATAACTTGGAGGAACAGTGGATTCTTTATCAGTGCGTATTTGAGTACAGTTCGAAGTAATGTGCCCTCGACACACGGTGGCATGTTGGTGTTTACAAAGTTGCGAAACTCTAACTTTTATGGGATATACAGGAACATGTAGACGCGTAAGGGAGGTAGGACTTGGGGGACGATTTATTTCTTTGTCACACGGTTTACATAATTCAGGTAAGGTAACCATTCTTGGCTTTGAGGGTGCGTTGGGGAGTGTGAACTTAATCGAAAAGGGAGTGACATCGGTAAAAAATCGCCTGAGATGATACGGTTTGCTGTTGGGAAACTATGTTGCTGTTTTTCATTATAAGTGGGCGATTTTGTTTGATAATCAACAAATTTTTCCTGCCGATAAGAATAGTAGTTTCTTGATTGTGATGGATGCTTATAGTTTTATGATTTCCCCAAACTGGAAGTGTTCTTGTTATTATTTATTGGCTGGTGTTTTGCTGTGCATGATGAATGTTTTCTACTATGCTTCATCCTGCCGCATTGTTGGTATAAACTCCGCGGCTTTCTTTTCAAATATTTATCGTGCAAACAAGTCAAAGTTGTGAATAACTCGTTCACATTTTTGAATATTTGAACATTTATTGAATATTTGTTGCGCTTATGTGTAAATTGGAATCCCGTTATTGGAGATAATAATAATAAATAATAATAATAATAAAATCTATTTCTATAGCGCCATTTCCTTAAGCTCAATGGCGCTTTACAGTATTTTAGAATCTAAAAGTTATCATATTTACATGCATTAGGTTATTTACATTATAGAAGAAATGGTTGGACAATTTATTATCATTACACTATATGTAGTACTTTTAAGTGAAAAAGTTAAAAACTGATATGCAGTTACTCATAGAATTTTGTATACAAGTGCGTCTTTAGCTTAGTTTTGAAAGAATCTACAGATTCACTGTGGCGCACAGAGGCTGGGAGTTCGTTCCAAAGCTTAGGTGCGGCATAAGAGAAAGATCTTTGTCCATAGTCTGTGTGGTATTTCCAGCCATGTTGCCTTTGTTTTTTGTAATGTCTAGAACAGTAATAATTTGTTGGGTTTTTTTTGTTTTTTTGTTGTTTTTTTTGTTTGTTTTTTTTTTAATTGGCAAATTTGTAAAGTAAAATAAATAAACGAAGTCTGAGTTTCAATAACATCGTAAGGTAACATTGTCGGTTCCGATAAGGATTGACGTTGCCTTCTCGAGATATGAAATTTTTTGACGAAACTGCAACGCTTAAAGAAAGATCAACAATATTTTAAATGATTAAGTTACGATATGACTCAATCTGTTTGAAACTGCCGCATGCCAAAATTCCGCCTTAAGCCCGTTCTCCCCTAGACGGAATTTCCCGTGCAGAAAATAAATCTAGCGATGCGATTGGTTCGTTTCGCGACGCTATATATTGCTAGCCAATCGGATTGGTAGATTTATTTTCTGTATGGAAAATTCCACCTAGTGGAAAACTGGCTTTGTACGTGCCTTGATATGGGAAAAGATAATAGCAGGTATTTATTTGACGCCTGAAGTAGATAAAGCCGCTTTCCAGATAAAAGTTTTTGACAAGCGCAGAGAAGTTTATATACCATTTAATAAAAACATGAACACATAGACAAGCAGGAAGTTAAACTTCAAAATTTCAAACAATTCTCCCTGCCGTTGTTCATAAGGCCGGTTTTATTACAACTTAAGTGTTTACGTGCATGTCGAAAACGCCTTGGTGAAAAACAGCCTTCAAAAAGAGCCCTGTTGTACAAAGTGTGTTTCGCTAAAACAGTAAATAACATCAAACAACAGATCATATCTTTCATTCCTTACATAGCCAAACTGAAAGTTTTTTCAACTGAATACAATAATTGTGTATCAAACTGTATAGCGCTTGGGATTGGATTTGAAGGATTTAAAAGGAAAAACTTTTAACCTCTGCTCCAAAGCCCTACGATTTTACTCAAAGGAAAGAAACTCCCGCCAGTCAATACGTATGAGCAATTTTGCCTTGACAAGTTGAGTTGCTAGTGTGTACGACGAACAATTTTCAATAGGTTGTTTTCAATCATGTGATTTTGATATTTTAGATAACGCTCAAATATTTTAAAAATGGCCATTGAAAACTGTTCAGTTGACTTAAACAACAGTTTAAGACATACAAGGTTCCATCTCTTTTCAATTTATTATTGTACAATCCACTCAAAAAGGAAAAACATTGTCGACAAAATTGGGGCTTGATTGTCATTTCGGTTAAAATAATCACGTGATTGCAAGCTACCTATAGATTGCCATTGAGCGATTATATATTTACAAGTTCATATACTTACTAAAGAATATCTTCAGTTTAGCTTTCACAAACTAGTCGAGGAGACTTACACTATTGTAACTAAGTTAACTACATGCTAGAGGTATAAAAATTAGGATAGTTTCCACACTCCTGGCTGATTTTACGAACAATACAACCTGGCTGTGCCGAGCCAGTCTTATAAAACTGTCTTCTACTTCAACTCTATACCGTACCGTGTCTTGTTGCTTAGAGATCACCATAGCATAATGAATGACTTTTAGGCCCAGTTTAGACGCTGTGCTATTCATGTGCCAAATTTAATTGCTATTTTATTCTACCCAAACAGACAAACTTCACTGTTTCATTTAAACAAGCGTGCGTTCATGAGCCGTGCCACATTCCGCATCGCACGCTGTTGATTGAATCCCGGGAAGAATGACGTACACGTATTTAATATTATTTATTGCAATGGCAATATGCGCAGCTCACTTGAAGCGCCGTTGTTTGAATCAACATGTGTTTTAGGCGTGAAAAACGCCTCGACCGTGCGTGATATTAAGCACAGTCCCTTTTCAACTCAGAAATCGCGCTAATTATGTGCAGAATTCCCTGCATTTAGTTCGGCACGGCGTCTGAACCGGGTGTAATGGCCCTGTTTATACGGCACCGGATTTGCATGGCCACGAGATCAACTTGAGGAGTTTCGAGACGAGTTTAAGTCATAAAATTATGATAATGTTCCAGAATTTAATAACAACAACTAATCATAGAAAAACTTGTTCGAGCAAATGTAAGCGTTAAGTTACTAAAGTCGATGAAGTGACCATGCAAGCCCGCTAACATGTATTAGACGGAGCCTAAAACAATAAAAACGTTACGGTACGCTACGACACACGATCGAAGTGGTTGAAGTTGTCAAGTTCATATATTTGTGTTTTGCGAGACTACTTTTTCTTCATTTAGCATGCATCATACATAGAGTAAAATTGCAATGCAACATTAGCTACATATATATTTACAGGACGAGCAATTCCTAATTGTCAAATGTGTAAGTTCATTTAAAACTACTTAATTATTAAAGTAATTGTATCGCCATTTTCTTATTTACAAGTTCAAATCTGAATCGTTTTCACTTCGTCATGTCGTCGCAGTAAATCCTGATTATTTGTGGTAGTTGTAAAATATCTTCGATGCCATCCAAGAAAGAATGCTGCAAAGCTTCGTGAGCGTAAGGTCTGTCTTCCACTTTGTGACTGATTAACCATGAGACAAACGGTTGGGCACCAAGATAACCAAGTTTCATCAAGTTTACCGGATTTCCGATCAAAATGTTTGACATGCGATGATATCGAGTACCAAACAGATGCTCACCTTTGGTCAAAATGAAATGGGCAATCATTCCCACAACTTGAACATCAGATTTCTTCTTGTAACGACATTCTTCGTTGTGATCGATTTTTTCTATCACTTCTGCAGCCATCCAGTCTTTTGTTCCATAAGGATCTGTGTAGCGCGTGGTTTCATCTTCATTTAAAACGCGACTTATTCCGAAGTCTGCCAATCTCATGCGACCGTCAAGATCAACGAGGATATTATTCGGCTTGAGATCACGGTGTAAAATTCCCAGCTTATGAAGAAAATCAAGTCCAGTTAAGATTTCCTTGATCATTCTGGGACCATGTTGTCGTAAATATTTAGCACTTTGAGAATGAACAAGTTCTCTTAACGTTTCTTCACACAGATCAAGAATCAGATACATGAAGGTGTCATCGCGGAAAAATTGTCGATAGTTGACGACAAATGGTGATTTAGTCGTGTCAATAAGACTCAGGATATTTCTTTCATTTTTGGCGGTTTCTGAACATGATTCAGCAAACATTCTTTTAACTGCAACTTCACTTTCATCTTCCATGACGCCAACGTAAACTGATGTTGCACCCGATTTTCCGACTTTTAAACTTTCTTTTGCCGCAAAATATCTTAAAGGTGGTTTCACCTAAACAATAAAGTGTAATAATCATGTAATGTATACAGTGTTTCTACACAAGCAAAAACTTTGAAATCCAGTACGTTTTCATGTAACATACATTAGATTAAGCTATGTTTTTACTAAGAATGAAGAAAAAGTAACTTTTCGTTCCAATACCCTTCCTTTATTTCCGAGCAACAACAAACAACCATTCCAAGTTCTCATCGAATAGAAGTGAAATTCTTCCAGAATTAAGAATAGTATTAAATGTAAAGCTATTCTTCGCAAGTGGGAATTGAAATTGTTTATTTGAATGTATGTTCGAAGAGAGGCGATTTTTAATTCGATTGAAATGCAACGCCTAAACTGGTTTTGTATCATGCAACTCATTAAGTACGCGACGCTGTCGAGTTTTGCAACGAGCTCTGTTGTATAATTCGACGACGAGGCAATACCAGTTTAGGTATTAAAATACTTAAATTTGTTTATTTGTATAGCACTATCTCTTAAAGATCCCACAATTATTCTTCGAGGAGTCCACAAAGCTAAAATTCTATCCATCATAATTCTTTTCTGGCATTAAAAGACTTCTATAACATCTGGAGGACGAACTAAACGTCTTGGGTTGAGTGCAGTGAACTCAAAACAACTGGAACGATAACTCCTATGTTTTCGTTCTATGATTGGGTCAAGCCAATTTGAAGATCAAAGGCGAGAACCGCGCAATAACTATACAGTTCTAAAAGGACTAAGGCGAGTCTTGAGGAGTGGGAATTTCAGTAAAATGCTTCTTTTTGAGCGAAAAAAGACAACAAAACACTGCTTTTTAAAAGACGAATTTAATTCTAGAAAATAAAACTTGGCTTATTGGGTAGTTCTAAGCGTCTTACATATTTGTCTGTGATAACTGCAAGGGTGTCAGTTGCATTTTCGAGATATCGCACAAATTAGAACTTGCCGAACGAAACTTCAACATTCAACTCTAAAAAAAACATGCTTTAAAGTTATTTGTATCTTTAAAAATGCTTTTTTATAAAGCATCGGGTAAGGTTAAAGCTCTTTAAACTTTGTTTTTATTCAATTGCTTCTTTAAAATAACAGAAAACACCGAACAAAAAAGGTGTATGTTTTTAACCCCTGACCTGCAATGGCGCCTTCAATTTGGCTTCAGAGATGGCGGCGAAGTTATGGTTCCAGTTGTTTTTAGTTCACTGGTTGAGTGCGACTAATGTGAACACGCGTGAAGGAAAAAGACAGCAAATTACTTTTTTTGAACAGTTCCATGGGAGGACAGATGCAGCCAAGGCCCGATCTAGGCCTTTAAAAAAAATTATCTCTCAGACTCATTTAGTCAGTGGCGGATTACCCATTAGGCTGTGTAAGGTGAAGCCTATTGGCCTGTGGTTTCGAGAGGCCTGTAATTTTTGATTATAGATTATTTTGAATCTGCTCTTAATACTTCGTTAAGCCATGTAAAATTTGTGAAATAAATATACAGTGTGTTTAAAAAAAAAAGGAACACTGATTTATGTATAGGCATTGCAAATTAGTCAGATGCATAAATTATATTTAATAAAATTCATATTAGTGTAATGCATTGAAACTTGAAAACCTTGCGGCTTCCATGAGTAAGGAATAAGGCAGGCGAAATTAACGTGGGTTTGAATTTTGCTTGCTTTTGCATGTCCTGCATTACATTTCTTATCATTGTTTCCTTATCATTCTTTCACTTGATGTTTATCCGAGCCAGCATCCCAACAATTACGTTTGAGATAAGCTAAACTTTAGCTAATTGCTAAAAAATCGCATGGTCGGACTAAATAAACATGAGATTTTTTTCTGTTTGCTGGAAATTCTTTTAAAAGACATTTAATGATTTAACTTTTTCCTGCCTTATTCTTTTCCCATGGGAGACGCAATGCTTTCAAGTTTCAATGCATTACACTAATATGAATTTCATTAAATATAATTTATGCATCTGACTAATTTGCAATGCCTGTACATAAATCAGTGTTCCGTTTTTTTTGAAACACACTGTACAAGTGAGTATAACAATAGGCGTAATTGCGCTAGCTAGACCTGAACGTAGTTATTCTTTTCAATGCCTCGAGTGCATGGAAGAAGCTAGAATATTTATTAGTTGGTAAATAGTTCGGCGAGTTAGGGCCCACGAATTTTGGTAAAGCTACATGTCTGGGGCCTGGGGCCTGGTAATCCACCACTGCATTTAGTGCATATATTTTTTGCCATCTCGTATTTATACCAGACGAATTTAACGTCCTAGACGCAAGGGCGGTGGAACCAGGGGGCATTGGGGGTAAGTGCCCCCACCACTTTTTGTATAAGGGGAAAATGTGCCCTTTTTCTGGATTCAAAGTGCCCTTTTTTCATGGAATGGCAATGCCTTGTTTCAGGAACAATTGAGCAAAAGAGGTTTTTCATCGAAGTAAATACCACCCTTTAAATTAATAATTGCACTGCTGGCAGAAAGTAAATATATGTTTTCAGGCAACTTGCAGTTTTATATGCATCATACTCAAGAGCCTTTTTCGTCAGTGCCAGATAACTTTGGAAGTGCTTCTGCAGCCCCTGCCTAGACGATAAAGAGATCAACTAATAATTGTTTTTCTTGTAATTAGTTGGACATTGTTCTAATTCTGCTACTTAGAACGATCGTGACTCCATCTTTACGACAATTAGGACGATATGAAAATCAGCCCTCATGATTTTTTTACATATACTTCTGATGCAAGTGCAACGAATTAGATTCGATGTCTACACTGAGCATCACAAACGTCACATATATTCGTCAAGTAATACTGCTATTAAATACGACTAATGAAATTGGACAAAAACTTGATGTCTACACCTCGGGCAGAGGCCTTTGTACAACAAACAGGACGTCAAATAATTGTGGTTCAGTTACATCACTGAACAAAGTATATTCGTAATCAAACTTTTTAGGAACCATAACGTTTCTAAAACAAAACTGTCATATCGCATTCCTTTGTTTCATCACATTCTTTGTATTGATACCTGATATAATACAGCTTAGGATGAAAAATTATATAACTTTCCACTCTCATTATAGTACTGTCTATGTAATATTGACTTTTTATTAACCTAGAGTGAGGTCTTTACCAAGAAATATTGGACCAAGGTCTTTTTGTGCAGACTGATCCCGTTGGGCGAGTTTGTACAGAAAGACGGAGGGCCAATATTTCTCGGTTGAGACCAAGCAAGCGAGGTCAAATAAAAACTTTATTACTTAGCATTAGACTTTGTACTTGAAAAAAACAGGACATGCATTTCATTACATTTAAAATGCTTGCGTATTAGGAGCGTGGTACCAACCTGATCAAAGAAAAAAAACCCCAATATATTGCATTCTTTCATCTTGAAAACAATTTAAAAATCTTGTCAACGATAAAAAACCTCATTTTCATGTTTTACAAAACTTGGCCGCTTACTTTACGAAATTTGTTTGTTTCTACCGGTCCATTACTTTCTTGTAAGGGACCGACAGTCCATTACAGTAATATAAAGGACCGCAGAAAATGGTTCTAAGCGAATCAAAGCGTGCTATCTCACCGGAAGTAACCCTTGTCACATAATAAATCATCCCAATCACCATTTAGTAGCGGCGTTTTTAAAGTCATTCTAAACAATTCGAAATCGAATTTGATCACATCAAATATATTCTGGCTGCCCCTCGCGTTCTAAAGATGAATAAACTCTCGTGTGTGTAGGTGGAAGTCAAAAATGCGTAACGGGAAAGCAGTTTTGAGAAGTACACGTACTCCCGTGTTTGTCATTATTTTGGATTGCACACTGAATATACTTTATGAGTTTTGAGTTTTTTTATTGTTAACCTTTGAAGATATGATATTGACTGGCAATTTTAATCTGAAACAAATTTGATCATTTCTTGCTTTCATAACTCAAAAAAGAGAAAGGTATCATGGGAAAACTAGCTCCTCTTTCTTATTATGTGAAAGTTAAACCGTTTACATCGATATAAGTAACATGATAGGCTATTGAATTGCCATTACGCCTTAAACACCGTGTATATCAAGTTGTACGGGGTTTATGTCTAATACAATTGTTAAAAAAAATTCATGGCCATGCTTGACTATTTACCTTTGTCAACTCTTCATCATCCATTGATCTCAAAATCTGAACTTTCTCTCGATGTTTCACAGATTTCTTCAGCTTCAGTTCAAGAATATTGATGATCTCATCATTTCCACATTCTAATTTGCTCTCTTTTCGTACATCGACGTTATAGTCCAGCAATGTTCGAACAATCTCGGTATGACCCTTTGAACATGCTATACTTAAAGGAGAACTTTCATAATAGTTACGTTTATCAACGTTTTTTACGATTTCACTTCGAAGCAGGTAGTCAACAAACAACTTGTCGCCATTTCGACAAGCCAAGCTTATAAAGGAATACTGAAACTGTTCACCTTCACTGTTTCCATTAGCTCCGTGATCGATCAAATACTTGGCAACCTCAAAATGACCAAAAAGCACAGCATCATAAAGAGGAGTTCTTTTACTTATGTCTTCACGATTTACATCGGCAGCATGTTCAACTAAGTATTTGACAATTTCTAAATAGCCACGTGAGGCAGCAACATGTAGTGCAGTTCTTTTCTCCATGTGTTCATGATTTATATCAGCACCATGCTCAACTAAATATTTGACAATTTCTAATGAACTGCTAAAGGTAGCACAATAAAGTGCTGTTCTTTTCCCTCTGTTTTCATGATTTACATCAGCTCCATGATCAATTAAATATTGGACAATTTCTAAAGAGCCACTTGAGACAGCACTATAAAGTGCAGTTTCTTTCCGCACGTTTTCATGAAGTACATCAGCACCATGTTCAATTAAATATTTCACAATTTCTAAAGAGCCACGTGAGGCAGCAACATGTAGTGCAGTTAACTTTTCTTCATCTTCATGATCTACATCAGCGCCATGCTCAACTAAATATTTGACAATTGCTAAAGAGCCAATTGAGGCAGCACCATGCAGTGCAGTTCTTTTCCAATAGTTTTCATGATTTAAATCAGCACCATGTTCAACTAAATATTGCACAGTTTCTAATGAGCCAGCTAAAGCAAAACTTTCAAGTGCAGTTCTTTTCCAATCGCATTCATGATTTACATCAGCACCATGTTCAGCTAAATATTTGACAATTTCTAAAGAATTAGGTTCTTCAGCATAGTGAAGTGCAGTTGCTTGGTAATCATTTTCATGATTTACATCAGCACCATGTTCAACTAAAAATTTGACGATTTCTAAAGAACCACTTGAGGCAGCACAATGAAGTGCTGTTCCTTCCAACTTGTTTGCATGATTTACATCAGCACCATTCTCAACCAAATACTCAACAATTTCTAAAAAGCCACTTGAGACAGCACCATGAAGAGCAGTTCTTTTAAAAGGGTCTTCATGTTTTACATCAGCACCATGTTCAATTAAATATTTGATGATTTTTAAAGAGCCACTTAAGGCAGCAACATGTAGTGCAGTTAATTTCACCATGTTCCCATGATCTACATCAGCACCATGCTCAACTAAATATTTGACAATTTCTAAAGATTTCCTTGAGACAGCAAAATGAAGTGCTGTTCCTTGCAACTCGCGTTCATAATTTACATCAGCACCACGTTCAATTAAATATTTGACAATTTCTAAAGAACCACTTGAGGCAGCACAATAAAGTGCAGTTCCTTTCGAGCAACTCTCATGATTTACGTCAGCACCATGCTCAACTAAATATTCGGCAATTTCTATCGACTCATGTTCTGCAGCGTAATGAAGTGCAGTTACTTGCCCCTCTTTTTCATGTTGTACATGAGCACCATGTTCAACTAAATATTTGACAGTTTCTAAAGAGCCACTGGAAGCAGCACAACAAAGTGGAGTTCCTTTCCAGTTGTTGCTATGATTTACATCAGCACCATGTTCAACTAAATATTGGACAATTTCTAAAGAGCCATTTGAAGAAGCTACATGAAGAGCAGTTCCTTCAAATACGTTTTCATGCTTTACATCGGCCCCATGTTCAATTAAACATTTGACAATTTCTAAAGAGCCACTTGAAGCAGCACAATAAAGTGCAGTCACTTCTTCGGTGTTTTCATGAATTACATTAGCGCACTGTGCAACATGAAGTGCAGCTTGTCTTCCAGCCACATTTTCACAATTGACAACCAAATATTTCACCAAATCCAATCTTCCTGATTCCACAGCAATGAACAAAGCTGTTTTACCATCATCGTTTTTTTCATGAACATCAACTCCATTTTCAACCAACCGTTTTACATCTTCAAGACTTCCCTTTTCACATGCTTCCCAAAGACTTGTCATATTTCTGAGCCTACATGACGGAGAACACTTTACTAGTAACCACAGAGTATGCTCGGGTTAATTCTAACCATTTTATGTTTAGTGACTTTTCTACTTAAACGATCACTCTACACCCAACCACAGAGTATAAGAAAATTAGCCAGAAGGCTCGCTCGACAAAAGACATAAAGCATCTTCTCGGCACATGCGCACGAGATTTCGAGCTGGCAGCAAGTAAAACACGGAAATTTAATAAAGATTTGAAGTACGGAGTTTACGTTTGTAATACCTTTTATAAAAAAATTGAGCCAATTCGACAAAGTTCTACGATTTTTGGAAGAATCTGCGTAACTTTATATTATTGATTTTGCTAGTAAGAGACTATTATACTATAAGCGAAACATTTGACAACCATTTGCTAACGCACTGTGCAAACGCACTGTGCAAGATGAAGTGTAGCTCTAAAACACTGAGCAACTAGACGTTTAACACTGAACTGCTTGAAGGGTTCAAGTGAAATGGCGCAAGCCTATAACGAGTATTGCAAACTCTTTCTGCATCGGCGCTTTATTAAAGTGCGTATCAAATAAGGCATTTCATTTTCAGAGTTATGATAAATAGATTGAACACCACTCATTTGATCCTGGTTTAGTTAGGGTTGTGTGCTCAAATGCTGGTTTAGTCGGTAAAGTTTAGTCCTGGTAAGAATAAGTCAAAGATACTTTTGAATGTATATAAAATCAAATCAGTAAAAAAACGAGAAATTGTTGGATGCTACATCATACCTTCCGTATTAGCTAGCTTTTCACTTTAACAACGACCGCACACCGTAGCTGATTATTTTGCACTGAAATGTTTCTACTGTTTGATAAATCTATATACGTATAATAAAATTTACATAGCCATGGCTCTTACAATTAATCAAACAGAGCTTTTGTGACGAAGTTTAAAAACATCAAAACTTGTAAATCATCAACAAGCATAATAAATTACGAAAGATTATTTACGAAAGTCATCAAATGTAATGTGAATATAACGAATTTAAATAAAAGAAACTCCCAACAATTTGAACATCAAAGTATATAATGAAAAAATTAAAAATGGTTGGTTGCATAACTCATCATTTATTACTCCTGCTGATCTGGAACTTTCCAAGTACTAAAAAATGAAAGTAAACAGTTTTGTCATGAAAATGAATACTAAGTTTCTTTGAGTAATTATACCTAAGACCATCCAAGGTTTATATAAGTTTATTGATAGTTAATCCGGAACCATTCTAACAACATAGAACTTATTTGTTGTTAAAGTAGAACAGAGTGTTGTTGAATAAGGAGCTATAAATGAAGGATGAAATGTTTCAGGCCACCTTAAATGTGGGAATTATATAATTTGCGCTACTGTACTCCATTCTAGCAAGGAAACAACTTCATGAAAAAGTCCGTCAAGTACTCTGCCAAGAGTCGTAGGTTTTCCCCAGGTCTATTGACTTTTCCTAGTAAATCATACAATCAAAAGCTTCAGCAAAGAAGAGGTATGCTGACACTTAGCAAGCCTGTAATGAACTCATGACTAGGCTATAGCTCACTTATAGATTGGCCAGCCTGGCTCGTATACGCACAAGGCTTTAATTAGCTTACAGATATTGAATTGTTCTTCTGATATAATTTCCTGAGATATAAAAACGTCCACTAGCTGCTGGTTCATGTTCTAACTTCTAAGACGTGATTGTGTGATCGATGTTGATATATTGTATGCGCAAAAATGTTCCGTTTTGAGTCTAGACTTAGAAGCGAACATTAAATCGTCTTGTGTCAGTTTCGCACAGGAAGCATTATAATTATAAGCTCTATTTTCTAACAATTTTGTATGCTGCTATGATTTTAACAACATTCACTTCAACACAACTAGTCTCGTGTGCTGAAAGAATCACTGCTATAAATTTCTCTGTATATTTTTCATCATGCATCGACACAGCAATTTTCCCAAAATTTTGCAAGCAAAGCATATTTGTTTGGACTTCTGTTGCGTAATCTGTAGAAACATTTTAAAAATGAATCAAGCAGAGCTGTTGTGACGAAGTTGACTAGTAAGTGCTTTAGCAAAAGTATTGGAGCAAGTATGTTCGCCAGTTATCCGCTCTATCATATCGTTTCACAAGAAAAATCGCATCACAAATTGCCTGCATGTGTAAATGGGCTTTTAAGTCCAAATGTTGTGTTGTGTTAAAAAAAAAAATTAAGCACATGCTTACTGTAAAAATGAGCGTGAGAAACATTGATTAGGTTGATTGTACACAATATTTGTCCTGCTGTTTCAAGAATTGCCCCCGCCCCCCAAAGTTGTATCAAGTTCTTGGTAAAGATTAATGATTCTTCAGTTGACCTAAAATTTTTGAATTGATAAATCAATATATTACGCTGTAATCTTGAAGTTTTTTGACTCCTTCTCTTCACGAGGGAACCAGCTTATACGTCAATAAGATGTACAAAACAGTTAAATTCTTCGTTTATTCTATATAACATCACTTAGTTCAATCTTTACTATATGATTTAAGGCTTAATGATATATGCCTTGTTCGAGTTCTGTCGGCCTGACAAGTAAATTTTCACTAATTAGCAAGGTTTTTTCCACGCTTATGTATTTGAATAGCTGTAGCTGTGGTTCAGTAATTAGAAATATTTAAAATTTTTTTCACAATGGGGTGGCGACCACCTGGTCTCATAAATATGAAATTCCTTTCAGTGGATTCGTAGTTAGATTACTGAAGTCAATTTTGTGATCATGGACACAGCATATTCAAGCCTTTTTGAGCTTGTGCTTTGTTGAGCTCTTAGTCATGCCATTATTGATCTTAAAAAAGTCTATTAATAGCTGCAAAAGATATGTCGCTTTAAATGATGGAAAACAAGAGTATTTAAATTCTATGTTGCCATCAGAAGAGTCAAATGGCTTTGAGTTTTCTAAATCTGTTTGTTTCGATCGCAAGATGTCATGAGTTTACTCTTAACCCGGTTTTCAGTCCACAAAGTAAAGTTTTTTTACAAGACTGGGAAGTGAATATTTGCCTTATATCATTTAACAATGCATACCAAGCGCTTTAAGCCTAGTTCCCATATAATCGCTGACGGTGGCTGACGATCGCTGTGAATCGCGCGCGATCCACAACGATAAAATGG
>JAOBYK010434234.1:0-10278 GCA_025434845.1 Phenganax subtilis | reverse complement strand
CCATATTCTCCTGGGAACCATGATCTGTATGCTGACCAACGACCTACACAGAAGGACGAAAGTGACTTATCACCCGATAGTGTTGTTAAGGTTATTTTTCGTGCACTGTTAAAAGCAAAAAAAAGGCTAACACAAAGGCAGAAAAATAGACCTCGAGGTCCTAGCATGGGATTGACGCAAATGCCGTACGCCTCGTTACAACCAGCAGCTCCAGACACGATGTGTACAGGCGCTTTGGGATTGTTATAGTTCTTGCCATAAACTTCCCCTTGGTACACTGGCCAGAGTCTTTCATACGAGTGTTCATGAGCTTCTATGATCATATCCACACCGTACTTCATGAAGATTGGTTCAAGACTGTGGCACAAAAAATAACCTCAGGCAAAGAGATAAAGCAAAAAGTTACCTACGCGAAATTCCTAGAAATCGATGCGTACCTTGATCTTAAGATAGGGCGTGGCTTAGTGCAGTCGTCCTGATCAATATTTGAGCAATACATTGGTCGATGTCCAAAAGCAATGATCCACGGTTGCGATTTCCTGTTCTCGATCATATTTGCGTCTGTAAGATCCTTGATCAACCATTCTATTTGCGCATCTACAAACGTCTGATTGTACGTGAAATACACTTCTGTTGAATAGCTGTTTAGCAAATAAAAACATATCTTAAGATGGTGTATACTATTTGTAGTGTTTTCTAGGTTTCTTGGTAACATATGGTGTGGTAAATAACTGTAAGCAGGCGCTAGTTTACCTTACAAAATGCACTAGCCCCAAATTAAAGCTGTACCACATGCGATTCAAAGGTGTTGGCCAAGAGATTTGTGGCATTGAGAAGCGATATCGATAATGACTAAAATTAAATGGAATTTCTAGGAAAAGAGGAAAATTAACGAAATGTAAGTCAGTGAATCCTTTTGATCAGTGCTCCAAGTTCTCTGTGACTTGGCGAAGTCATTTTACCGTGATTTCCAGGACACGTCATGTAAGGTAGTTTTGAAGCAATTGGTACAATTCTTCTCATAAATTCATCGCCATTCTAGAAGACACAGAAAATATATTTACCAGACCGTGATATCACACTTGTTCAACTACGTTGCTCATAGATCAGGATAACCGGTACCTTTGAAAACGGACCTAGATCCATGATATCATTACGAAATTTAATTTTACTTTACTCTTTAGACTATGCAAAAAAAATCCAATCAATGTGCGTACCTCGCCACCATCAGTGGCAAGATCGTACGCGAAATCTCCGACGTGCAATGCTGCTGTGTACTCTCCCGATTCTGTTTCTTCAATCAATGCTTTCAAACTTGGAGCTCCACCGTGTCGTCCCATATCACCAAATACTAGCAACTTTGGATTAAACCCCTATGAATTAGAACGATGAAAAAGCCAAGCTATGAGTTTAGGTTCAGCCATTCCGGTGAACTGTATGGTTCATCTTATTTAGTACGATTCTTTTACCTCTTTCACTTTCATTGCGACGAACTCGTATTGAGGACTGGCAAGATCACCGCTGTGCACTTGGTAGTAATATGTTGTACCTGACTTTAGATCCTATAAATTTCGAGGCGAAAACTTGCAAAAGAAGAAGTACGTAACTGCCTAAAGGCTGCTTTCCACTTACGCGTTTTTGAAACGCACGTACGGGCACATAAAAGTTTACATTGCAATAATAGAGAGTTTTAGATTGACGTTTACGACGAACCGCTAACGGCAAACTTTAAATCACATTAGATTGTAATGTCAACAGTTTTGTGGAGCGAAGTTACGAAATCACTCTTCAGTTCATTACATAGGTTCCCGTAACATCGAACAACTGACATAGTTGACTTTAAAATGCGACTTAAACTTTGCCGTTTGCCGTCAGCGGTTCGCCGTAAACGTCAATCTAAAACTCTCTAATAGCTATCTTTATAAAGAACCGTAAGAAGAATCGTTTAGAATTTACAAAATTAGGCCCGTTGAAACGCGCGTGTACACATGTCACTTATATGGAGATTTTTCCGATGGATGAGATAGAGTGAAGTAATAAACATATTTGATGAATAATGTTGGTGGGACGATCCAAAGAATGGGCAAGTTGGTACCAAACTGAGGAGCCTTGGTTAGATTTGTTAGTGACCCGGCGCCCAAGCCAGTGAATAAGCGAGTTTTACAAACCTTCATAACGGCCCTATGGATCTGATCTAAACCGTTTGGGTTGCCCTCTGTCAGAATAGCATCATTGGCTGTAACTGTTTTATCTAACTTTCCCGAATTTATGCCGTATTTCACAAACGATGTTAAATTCGTCGAAATGTTCCCTGTCGACCAAACAACTATCATCTGATCTGGTGTATCCCCATACGATATGTGGACCTGTTCTGGGCCATGGATTTCAATATTTCTATGAAAAGACCTCGGTACCGCGAAACATAGTGGAATTATGATGCTACTAGTAAAAAGAAATTGAAGAAGAAACATTATTTAGATTTGATCCTGTCACCCTCGACACTGTCACTTGAGATGCTTGAGAAGAGTTTTAAATATGGAGCATTAAAATCGCGTGACCGTCCACATGCGTCTATCCCATTTCTTCATTGGCTCATTCAAGGACAAACACTGTTAGCCATATTAAGTTACTAAGGTCATTGACAACCTATTTGAATATTCCTGATGGGCATGTAATGTTAGTAAACTTGTAAAAACTTTGTGTTGTTGCTAGTTGTGGCTTGCTACATTGCGTTGATCCGTTTCTTTGCATTCTCCTATTGTTTCAGGTAATCTCGGTCTGGTTTTCACGCATCATAAAGATTAATTGGCGTTGTTCGTATTGTCTACTATCAATGAAGAAGAAAATCACTCTACGATGAAGAACAGTGTGACGCATAGTACCGTAGCTTGCTGTCATCTCTGAGTTGTAGATTCTCCAGAGTCTGTTGGCGAGTCTCAGAGTGACCCTCAAGCTGGCCTGGTGTCTAGTTATGTAAAAACAATATGGCGAAGGAAGTGAAGGCAAAATGACAACAATTTTACTCAATGTTTCTCGTTTGTAAATCACCTTACCACCTTCTTGTTTATAATGGCAACGAAGTCGCATACAGATTTCTTTATAAGAATAAGAAACGAGATCCAACGTTTTAATAATTACGCAAGACAACACGATTTTGGGGTATGTACGTTACATGACGTAAATCTGTTGCCAATATTGTGTATACATTGAAGTGGACGCTCTACCTCGCATTTTCGATGTTTTGGCTTGTGCAAGATCATTTGAAATATAAGTACCACTATAATAATACTGTCTTATAAAGTTTTGATGTCGTAAATTCTTGGTACTTGATTTAAACGCAATTACCACTTGTTATTGTTTTATTATAAATCATGAAAATGCGACCATTGCCTATATGTCAAAGTTGTGGGTATTTAATCTACCATCACTGAAGATGTAAAACGGAAGTAGAGAAAAGAAATATGCAGTAGTATAATAAGAAAAGTAACTGTTCCTGGTTTTCTCAGGATGATGATACTGTGGCATTGGTTAGAGCTGGTGATGTGGAGTTAGGATTTTCTGGAACTACTTCAGGCAGCTCTCTGCCCCCAGAATGGTAAAATATTTGAATGATTTGAAAATATTTGAATATATGAATGAAGTTTTTATTCCATTTAGGGTTGATGTTGTTGAGGAGGTTGGTCAAATTATATTTCTATATTCTACTGTATACTTGTATATTAATGTTAGATTTTATATTGTTAATAGTTAATTTGTTGTATAAAGCCAAATATCAGCAATAAAATGTTGCTACTTCACTTAATCTTTATTCTTTAGATTCAATATGAAGTGACAAAGATCAAGCAGAAGAGTATGATATTTCACCAATCATTTTTCATTCAGTATAAGCATTTGTTCATAAATTGATCCAAAGTGCAAATGAAGAAACAATTTACTTGATTTTAGTGAAAGAACTTTCAAGCTTACATGATAAACATTTAAATCGACCTACTCTGGATGACAATGTTGATGAAGAACATACCATTGAGATTACAACAAAAGAAATTACACAAGTAGGCATTGACACTTTGTACTGGAATAGGATCTTGTAAAATTTGTCTATACAGTATTATGTACAGTTCATGTCAAGTTCTCTGATGTTTCAATCTCTTAACTCTATTGTACAGATGTTTCATCAAAGTCAAACAGCAATTCAAAAAATTGTTGCTCGATCCAAATCAGCAGACCCAGAGGAGAAACGCCTGGTTAAGAATGTTGTTTCTTCTTTGGCATCGAGTCTTCAAGAACTATCAGGAAACTTCAGAAAAAGTCAATCAACATATTTGAAAAGTAAGCATGATAGTGCGGTGCCCTGTAGTATTTTGTATCTGATTCTTACCTACTCTGCTTAGTTATGGTATTACAAACAACATTCACTGCTAAACTGTTTGGTGTTCTTTAAATACATTTCTGGCTACACTAGACTTTGCTATCCAACAGGTTACAGTGTGATTGTTGCTTTTAGAAATGAAAAGTCGAGAAGAAAGAGAGAGTCACTATTTTGACAACAGTCTGGGTGCTGCTGGAGGAAGTTCACTCATGGAAGAAGATGATAGTGAACTATATGATAGAGTAAAATTTTTATACTTTGTTTTATAGTCGCTGGGCTAATGTTTTCATCATAGAAGACCCACAGTTTAATAAGGTGAAACTGGCAATATAACAGTAATAAGATATTTTAATACTTTCTATTATTTTTTCAGGGTTTTACTTCACCGCAAATGAAACTAGTTGAGGATAATAGTGCATTAATTGAACAGCGTGAAAAAGAAATTCAGCATATCGTCTCCTCCATTGTTGATTTAAATCAAATATTTCAAGATTTATCTGCTCTCATTGTTGAACAGGTGAGGCGAAAATTGTTTGTCAGGTACTCAATGTATCATGACTAACTTCTATTGTTTTACATCATTTCTTCATCAGGGTACCATATTGGATAGAATTGATTACAATGTCGAACAAGCATCAATAAAAGTAGAAGATGGCTTAGAACAACTTAAAAAGGTAATATCAATTGTGATTAGTGATGAATGAAATAGAAACTTGGTCAATAATGTGTGGATTTTTCTGTCAATCTTTGAAGTTCAATCGTTTCAATCCCTTTGCTATAGAGATTTCTTTAAATGTTATTCATTTTTGCAGGGTGAAAAATACCAAAAGAGCTCAAGAAAAATGCTCATAATTGTTCTACTAGCCGTCATCATAATAGTCTTGTTAATTTCATTAGTTGTGACGAAAAGTAAGTAGATGAATTACGTTTTAATTGCCGACAAATTCCGATCATCATAAATCGTCGTACGAAACGAATGTGCGCATTTATGAGCACTGAAGATTGGGATCGACTTCACCACATGACGCAAATTGGACTGGTAAACTCAAATCTGAGAAATAACCAACATTCTGCATCAATAGTTGCATTCGTTTAGTGTTATCCTGAGCTGAATCAGAGTGTTTACCCAGAATATTACAATGAGCAAAAACCACCATTCATATGATGTATAGTACGCCATAAGCGTCAATCATTTGTAGAAATGTTGTAGATATGGTGAAATGGAATAAAATTTATCTGCCACGAATAATTTCGAAAGAGACTTGAATAAAGAAAAAATCCAGCGTAAAATACACTACGAAGCTGGAATTCGTAGTCCTTTCGTGCTATCCTACATCGTACTACTATATTAAACTGCGTGCAACATGAGTGTAGATTGTATGTAGAGTCAAGTCGGAAGGGTATAATCATAGCATGCTTAGGCCTGTGCTACTGTATTTGACAGTCGAAACATACTTGGAATATTTGCCTTGGGGTTTGACCTTGTGATTTGATCGGTTTAGTTTATTTCGAAAGTTGACGTTCGCCTTTTTCATGAATTAAAGCGCTAATTGGTATGCATATTGCTCTCGTGTAGCCAGTTGCAGCCATGTATAAAAGCTCTTGTAAATAAAAAACTGCAGTTTGTCTCCTAACCACGATGTTCGTTTTGCTGTTTATTGCGTACATGCGTTGGAAGCTTTCTTTCTTGCATCAAATTCTCGTGACTATCAAGCAAGGATCTGTTGTTTAACCAATGCTACAATATGTAATTGAGACACATTCTCACATAGAGTAGAAATAGTCTCAAGAAGCATTGGCAAATTAGTAACGATAACATTTATACCTCTGTATACTATAACTTAATCTGTGTTGTGAAGATTTACTACTTCAAAGCTAAGGCAGTAATTAGTGGGCAAGTTCAAGGGCACGACTCAATTTATTCGAGAGGAAGAAATAGCATTATTGTAGTGCCTCTCTGGGTTTGAGTACTGAGCTTGCCCTGGAAGTTAAAGCCCTTGAAAAGTACGTGTCTTTCGCCTGTTTGTAACGATGGACCTAATTTTATAATATGCAACTGTTCCATGTTTGCTACTTTCCAAGTAAAGATTTTTCCTCTTTGAAAACTACGCAGTGTTTGGTCCTTTGAAGACTAATGCTTCAAAGTTTTTGTAAAATGTTTGAACTGAGAACGGTAGCAGAACTTTTTCACATTTTGTGTTTGAATCAAAATGTAATTGTAAATTGGAACTGCAATAGATGATCCCCCAGATCGTTCCCTGCCGTTGTACTGTACAAACACGAAACAATGTAACTAGTCTTTGTTTCGGGAACTTTCTATTTTTGTTTCAAACATTTGTGGGGTGAAAATATCCGGTCTTTGCGATAAGATAAACAGGTTTTCCTCATCCCACTGTGTTGTTGCATCATATTGTTTTGAATGAAGACCAATTTGAATGAACACTTTTGATACGCGCGTTGATTGGTGCAATCAGCAACTCGCATGGATTATAGTCACACACGTGTTAGATTGGTTTGGCAGAGACCTAAGCTAAGCAACACGTACCGACAGAAGGAAAAAATGGCTGAAAAATCTAACGGCGAGCTTGAAAAAGCTGGAAATGACAAACTGATGTCAGATGGCAAAGAAAAAGGCGTTCAAATGAAGCGAGATGTAGGATTGATAGGTGGTGTTGCTATAATAGTTGGGACTATGATCGGCAGTGGTATATTCGCCTCGCCAAAATATGTGTTAATGTTTAGTGGATCGGTAGGAATGGCTTTGATAGTTTGGACACTATGTGGAATTCTGGCTGCTTGCGGTGCGCTATCGTACGCTGAACTAGGCACCATGATCCCCCAGTCTGGAGGTGAAAGCACATATCTGTTCGAAGCCTTTGGCAGTCTGCCTTCCTTCATGTATATTTGGACCGCGTGTATAGTAATCAAACCTTCTACGATTGCCATTGTATGTTTGGTGTTTGGGGAATATGTCGTGAACCCTTTTTTCCCAGACTGTGGAGATAAACCTGAAGTTCAACATATTGTGAAGTTGCTGGCTGCCTTAGCTATTGGTGAGTTTGCTTGCACCTTACCACGTGTCCAATTATGATCTCTGCCGCTTATTTTTTATATATCTCCCAGTTACTGTTACGATTTTTCTATATTTGCGTTCTAAATTTTCCAAACTTCTAATTTTTACATTGCGTTTTCAATTGGAACATTTGGAAACGCCGAATGTTTTGTTTTGCACGCTCTAATTTGTATCCGCTCTCTTCCGGTAACACGAGAACGTCGAATGTGATCGAATGTTCCCTCTCGTGACTCCGTAATATGATTCCCATTTCGAATCTCTCTTATATACATTAAAAATTTATAATTCTGATTGAGTTTTGTATCAAGTCGTATCTCTCCAGGTCTGTGACTGTTTTAGCTATAGACTTGCATGTCACGTGCGCACTATTGTTTGGGTCGATCAGCAACGTGTAAGGGGGTACAAAGTTCGAGCGGTAGTTGTGGTAGAATGAGTCTTTCCGTCGTCAAGTGTCGCAACGGTCACCCAAGAACACGTACGCTGGAAAACGAAGGAATATTCAGTCACAATCACGTTGTCATTTTTTAACATGTCCCTGACTACTTGTCAAATATGGTGAATATATTGCTGCTATATGAAGTGTTTAAACTTCTTGTTTTCAAGAGTACAAGTTAAACTATCAGTTATGGTGTTATAGTTGAAAACCAGTACATTTCACTCTAGCACATCACATCTTACACAAAACAAGAGAAATGCCAAATTAGCAAGAAAAATACCAAAAAACTCTTCAACAGTACTACTTTATACTAACTAAAGATCAAATTGTGGCAGTTAAATGAAAAACTTTCAAAATATGACAACCTTACAGTCAGAATTATTTTTATAAACCAATGTAACTTATTTGCTATCTATATCTTGTCTAGCTGTTATAACTATCATAAACTGTGTGAGTGTGAAGCTGGCAACCAAGGTGACAGTTTTCTTCATGGCTGCAAAACTGCTTGCCTTAGTAATGATTATCCTCACTGGATTGGTTAGGCTTGGTCAAGGTTAGTTTTTTTTACAGTGTCTCTGGTATTTTGCTCTACTCTATTCAACACTGAACTTGTTATTGAATCTATTGGTGTTGCTTAGGTTACAATTATGAAGTAAGAGGTAGCCAGTCATTTGAAGGTACAATTCTGGCGGTTGGTACGATTGGTGAAGCATTTTATAATGGATTGTGGGCCTATGATGGATGGTAAGTTATTGTTTCAATCAACTTAGTTCAATGGCAGCTTAACCGTAGCATGAATTTTTCTCCAGGAACAACTTGAACTACATAACAGAGGAAATCAAGAAACCAAACAAAAATTTGCCACTTGCTATTGCCATTGGAATTCCTTTGGTTACTGGAGTTTATTTGATGACAAATATCTCCTATTTTACTGTGCTGTCAAAGGAAGAAGTTTGGGAATCTTCAGCTGTTGGAGTGGTAAGTGGCATGAACTTGGTGATAGGCTATTGAATGGCAGTCCAACTGCCATCGTTTTACTTTGCCCAGCACCACGTGCTTCCCCTTAACCTAAAGAGACCCTCACATTCTGGTGGCTTGATGGAAGATATGAAAGTGCTTTTTTGATATTCATAGCAAAGTTCTTTTATTTAGCTGTTTGCTCGGAGGATGTTCGGTGTTATGTACTGGATAATTCCAGTTTTTGTTGCATGTTCAACATTCGGTGCTGCAATGGGTGCAGCTCTTGCAAGTGGAAGGTACATTGTTATGCATTATTTATGATGTCATTAAATAGTCAGCAACTTGTTTCTTTATCCACCTTTTGACTTATATTTATTAGACTTCTCTATGCGGCCGCTAGACGAGGTCATTTACCAAAACTTCTTGCAATGATTCATAATACCCGAGGTGTGCCGATTCCTGGCTTGATATTACAGGTTTGTATTTTACTGTTTTCCAACAATGTAGTTTAAAATGATGTTTTGTTAAGAAGGCAAACTTGACCGATCAAACAATATTGTTTTATACTTAGAGTTTGATTGCATGGGCAATGTTGATCCCGGAATCTAGCAGCTTCCGAACACTGATTGGTTATTTCACATTCGCTGCCTGGGTGTTTTATGGTTCAACTATTGCTGGTCTCCTTTATATGAAATTCTATAGTCAGAAGGATAGAGAAAGGCCTTTCAAGGTGCATTTTAGATTACCAGTTTAATTAAATGTACATTTTAACATTGTTGAGATGTTCTCATAGAATCATTTTACTGCATTTTTTAGGTGTTTTTCTTATTCCCAGCAATTGTCTTGCTTGCAGCAATTTATCTTGTTGCTGCACCATTTTCAAAAACTCCTCTTCCAGCATTTTTCTGTTTGTTATTCATTCTGTGTGGGATACCTGTGTATTTCCTCTTTGTGCATAAAGATAGAAGCCCTGCATGCGTTGGGAAAGCTCTAGGTACGTTTGACTCCATCATATTTCACAAATTTCTGCTTTTGAAGTGTATGTAAGTTGATAAACTAATGTTTCTTTATTATTTTCTTTTAGAAAATTTCACCTTTTTTGTGCAAAAACTTGCTGATGTATCTTATCCTGAGAATGAAGAGGCAATTGCTGGTTGACTTTCAGTCTATAATTACCCATTCATCATGACACTATGAGAGATCAATGAAAGGAAATAATATGGGTTTTTTTAAGTAGAAAAAGTCATCTTGTGCTATTCTCTTGGCAAAATGGCATATGATTTAAATTGTTGCTTACACATTCTCTCCCAGTTCACTATTTTTGATAACTTCAAAACTCTTTATTTTTGCAAGATGCAGTTATCAAAAATGTGGCTGCATAGTGCTGATGCTCTTTTTGTCGTGTTTTCCATTCATAAATCTTATGGTCATTTCCTTTTT
>JAOBYK010434233.1:0-35958 GCA_025434845.1 Phenganax subtilis | reverse complement strand
GCCGCCATTTTGAAAAAACAATCGATTGCATAACATTTTGCCAGAATACCGCTGATCATGATGAATGGCGAACTAGCCTAAATTATAGGAATTTTGGGTTGATACTCAGATTCGCAGTAAACAAGAAAGTTTCTCAGAACCCGTGGGCTGAAAATGAAAACGATGGATGTAAACCTTGAACTAAGATATATCAAATTACATTACGATGCTGTGTATAAGTTTAGTGCTTACAACACATGCAGACGAAGTAATTTAAATTTTGTTACTTTGCCAATTACAACAAGACAGACCTTGAATGGGTCAGTGTTGTATTCCAAGGACATTGAAAGTGATATCTTAAAACAAGTATGAAGGCCAACGTGTTTATTGGATTTTCACTATTAAACTTTACATCAAGTAAATGAAAACAAACTTCACTAAAGAACAAAAACTTCGAGGCTTGTATTACAATCAAAGGACTGGTTATCAATCAACTGAAAGGTTATACCTATAGTTGTGAGACAAAGTTTAGACATTTTTTGAAAACAAGTCAAAGAATGGCTCACAAGATAAAATATCTACACAAGATAGATACGGTGACTAAATGACATAAATTTACCAAAACTTATGTTAATAATACAGCTGACCAGACGCAAATGCACCTAGTTGACATGACCAAATATAAAAACAAATGCACAGGTACAATGGGAGTCCAACATTCGTTGACATTTTAAATAGATATGCATTTTGTTACTTCTGTGTATAGAAAAAAACACAAACATGACAAAAGCAGTAGAAAATTACCAAGTGAGTAAAAAAAAAAATTCGGAAGTCTAATGCGGCACTATTTGAGTTTGGAAACAAATTTTACAGTTTAGGTGTTAAGATTTATAGTCAAAATATAATATTTAGTGGTTTTCTACGTATAGTGAAATAAAATCGGCAATAGTTGAATGAATCAACAGACCAGTAAAAACTATGATTTGGAAATACTTCTATTCCAAAGGTACCTATAAATGGTTTGACATTCTAGACGAATTGATAGATAATTACAATCACACGAAACACAGGGCATTGCTAATGAAACATGCTGATGTCAACAAATATAACCATGTTCAACTGTGGAATGCATTGTATTAAAGTTGGACAGGGCAGTACGCTTTTCCCAAGTTTACAATCAGAGAATAAGCAAGATTTACTAAATATAAAACATTTTCAAACAAAGGGTGTGAAGCCAATTTCACACAAGGTACTATCAGAATTAGCAAAATTTTCAGAGGTGATCTATGAATATATGAAATCGATGACAGTACTGAAAACAAACTTATTTTTCGTAAATTCTATGAGCAAGATCTATCACCTGTTGACATAAAAAAATGTTTTCCGGGTAGAGAAAATACTAACAAGTCGAGGTGATAAAGTTCCCGTGAAATGGTTGGAGTATGACCGCAAGCACATCTCCTGGATTAACGAAAGTGAAGTTAAATACATTAGAAAAAACAATAAAAATTTAATATAATAAATGGAGATGTTTGAACCAGTTCCAAGTGGTAGTGATTATTGTTCGTGAGATACAGCAACTGAACATTATGGTTCGGAATATTGGGCAGATTCTGACGCTGACACACCAAGTGATAATGAAAATGAAACAACAAGTGATTTTGAATATAATCTATCAGATACAAAAGGAAAAGTGCTAATTCAAAGTGCTGGTGTGATGATGAGTATGACACAACAAGTGATAGGGGATATCACCCATCCGATACAAATAGTTTAGAAGTAGAATAAATTACACATTAAATAAATGGCTGAAGGTGGTGAAAATATCAACTTATGTGCATTTGATCTTGATAGACATAGCAGACCCGGAGTTTCAATAGATCAAAAAACGAGCCTTAATGAGGACAATAGTAGATAGCAATTTTCATTAGAACAACAACAAGAAATAGGTTACTTCCGAATACAGGCACCTGATGACAGCCAGCAGCTTAGTCTTGATCATAGGACATTAAGAATTAAAGACCGAAGTCGGTTATTTGGAGAGGAAAAAAAATAATAGAGACTGTTAGGTTAAAAAATAAGTAAAACAAGCTTTAATGTTGAAATGAACAAAGATTTGCGTTGAAAACAAAAAAAGCTTTTTGAGAAATTAAGAGAAAAATGGACTATTATTTTTTTATGGCACACCTACACCTATGGGAAGTGTGCAAGACAAAACTGTCGAGTTAAATAATAAAACAAAATATAGTTCCGTGGTTAATGAATTTTAAAACTTATGTAGAAAAGCAGAATCTGAGAGAACTCCAAATTTAAGAACTGCTATACAACAACGAACTGGAACTAGATCATCATGGAATCTAATTTTGCAAGATTTTCTAGTCTTAAATAGCCCTCATCAAGACCGGCTTCAACTCCATGTAGACTAATGGCAAGAACAGCAACAACCAGAGGTGATTCTGAACTTACTAGAAAATTTTATAACCTTAGATTTGAAATCCAAAATCTCTGAGATAGCATTCCAGCCATTGATGAACTAAATATGAACTTTCCAAACTTTGATCATGTACATGAAAATTATACACAGTTTGAAACTTTACACATAACAACTTGATGATTTTTATAAAAAATAAGAAATTTAGATGATAATTTACACAAAAGTCTTAAAACAAAGCCTGAAAGTGCTATGATAGATGTACAAAAATGAAGAGATAAAAAGGTTAAAATGAATAAAATTAAAAGAATACAACATCTGATATAAATAGTAAATGAAATGAGTCAATCTGTATTACCTATGGATCCTAGAGTTTATGAGCAACAAAATGAATTTAAAAAAGACAATTTTTCAAAGAGTTTAGAAATACCAAAAGAAAGATTTTATGATGCTTTAGCAGTTTAATTGTCTCCTGTAGTAGAGGGTATGCTAAATAGAGTGACAGCTGATTTAAATAAAATTGAAACTACATTTGATGACTTGAAACAAATATTTTTTAGATCTGATGTAAAGACATTCAATGAATAGGAACAAGCAGTAGACAAAATAGATAATTAAACATGCAAGTGAATAAGGACATTGAAGAATTGAAAAAATTCATAAGTATAGACCTGGGCGTATGTCATAGGAGCTTTTACAATGAACTCAATGAAAAGGTTAAAAATACAACAAAGGAAATGATGCTAAGATGAAGAACTTGCATAACGAATTTGAAAATTGCAGAAAGAAAACAAAATCTACGGCATGGAGTATCAAATCAACATTGAACAAAACACCTAAGCATACGAAATATGATGTTAGACTAAAAAGACTAGAAAATATAGCTGGAGACTGACTGAAAAGATATAAACAGGAAATTTGATAAATTAACTGAAACTAATAGAACTTTAATAAATTTTGAAGATACAACAAAGGTATATGAAGAAATTAAATTGTCAAAAGAGAGAATGCAATCAATTTCAAGAAACGTATCTGACAAATGAAATATAGATATAAATGTAATGTAAGACGTTCACACTCTTCTTGATCATAGAGTTAAATGTACACAATACTAATGACTCGTCCTGTACAAGAAAAAATTGATAAACACGAAACTATGAATGAAATAGTGAGTGAAGTTTCGGTGATTTTATTGTTTATTATCCAATTACAGCTGCATGTTTTGTCCCCTCTGCACTTTACACAAGCCCAGGTAATGCCAACTCAAGTTTACATGTTGCTTTAAGCACAATTTTAATGCTTTACACATCAATAACCTAGATCTACCTGCATGTCGAGAAGGTTTACTCAAGTTGGACTTGTGTAAAATGGTTTATTCCCCTATCATGTAAATTCTGATAGAAACTTATTAACTTATTAATGGATAGGCTTACCCGGAATTGACAACAACCCCGGTTAGTAGCCAAACCTAGTTTTTGTAGAAAAGGCCTTATTATACTTATTGGTTCTGGTTTTCTGTATGTTTCCCTAATTTAAAGGTACACTCTGGTCCAAAAACTAATGTTGCTTATCTGAAAGAGCTTTATGAGCCTACCTTGGATTTGCCATTTGTTTGCGTCAATTAGTTTTCTTTCCTGAGATATTTAACTTTGAATTGCTGGTTTCGTACCCCATTTACACTCACCATTTTTGTCCAAAGGGAAAGGACCCTTTCCTACTATGACTACTGGGATGCCAGTGAGTGAAAGAAAGCTAAACATTGTGTATTTTAGAAGTACAGCGCTTCCCTCCTCTCGCTAGGTTGTTTAGAGTTAAATAGCTTTTTAAAATGCCTGATTGCATTGTTCCTGAATGAAGTAAAAACTCACAAAACGCTGAAGATGTTACCTATCACCGAATCCCAAAAGATACCAGTCTGTGGTAAACATGGATGGAAAATATCTGCCCAGTAAATCCAGTCAACACCAAACATTCATTTATTTGTTCAGCGCTTTTCACGCCCGCCTGCTTTGGGGAACCACATGCAAACTTTGTAGCCTGCAGCCTTCGTAGAACAAAGTTGAGACCAAATTCGGTTCTTTCAAAAATTCTCCGTTTTAGGACTAAAACTTCGACGAACTACTGGTGATAACAGAGATCGGACCGCTCTAAACAAGCTAAGCAAGAATTAAAGTGCTTGCTTTGTTAAGTACTATACGACTTATTGTTTAAAGTAAAGTAATGTACAACCTCCAAAAATAATAAACCCCCAATGACTTTGTCTGAAACATTGATGCCTAATTGTGAAATTCCATTCGTATGTCAATAAAAGGTTAATAATCATATTTCATAAAACATGCAGTTAATTTCACTTTAGCATTCGAACTAATTATATTTCGTCAATCTATCCCAAATTTTGTACAATAGTAACATTTTTCGCACTGCAGTAGCATAATAAACAACGTTTTAATCGCATGCAAGTGCAGTTCGTATACTCCCGCCTCTCATCGTTTAGTGCACATTTGTGTTTCTACTCATTAGAATTTCATCCTGTCTAATTTTTTTTTTATTAAACTACTATTTTATACGTTATATGAATGATCTGCAATAGATATTATCTAGCATTGCTGAAAAAGCATGTTACTTTCTCTATGCAAAGATGTTAGAAGACTGCCTTGAACAAGTCTCACTAGTCAGAGCAATGAATGCCAAACTGAAACCTTAAGCTACTTCTAAGGTAATATTCTAATGGCTAACCAAGTTGTAGAGGATGCGGGAATCCAATGTGAACTCGTCGTACGCAAAAGTCTGCCTATAGTAAAACGTGTTGCCATTCACACCAAGATTACAAAAGAGTCAACATTTGCAAGCATTGCAACTCTGATTGATAGTCCAAGTCAACCAACTTCTGAAAGTGTAAACACGCAAAATACTGATCGCAAGCATGCCGATGTTGCTCACGTTCCCACCTCCAAAATCTCTGATATTGTATATCCTCAAAAGAGCTATGTTCAGAATTGACGAGTACAAGTACTGATATAGGTTCTGATGATGATGATGATAATATATCCATGCCCATGCCTACAGAGATTCAAACTGAAACAGAGAATGAAAAAGTGACAATGAACGTGTAAAAAGTCACGCGAAAAGCATTGTTTTTAAAGAAAATCTTCATAAAAGTTTCTTTAAAGCATGGTGGTGTTTCACTCGTTGTGTATTGATGGACACAGGAGTACATGGTGACCACAGCTAATGATTGATTCCAGAGTAGCTGGCAACGTGCTGCTTGTTGGTTCAATACTCCTTGGTGGTAGTTCATTTCAGAATATAAGTTCTTTGCCCCAATGTTTAAATTTAGGTTTCATTGGTAAGTGTAAAAGATTGTTCCCTTGGCGCTGGGACTCGATTTCCGAATAAACTACAAAAAAACGTTTTATGGTGATTAAGTATTATAAGGTACAGCTTTGTTGAAACACTACGTAAATTTATTCATGCAAAGCTTTCGGTCCGTAAGCCTGGACCGTCATCAGCGCGAAGCTTTGCATAAATAAATTTACGTGGTGCTTCCACAAAACTGTATCTTATAATTCTTATTATAAGAAATTTTTGTTCTATGACTTAGCTTTACTTTCACTTTACACAACAATAAACTACAAGAACAAAACTACTATGCATTCCTACGCCTTAAACGGTAGCTACGATAGGTGAGTAAAAGCGTTGCATAATCTCATAATACTTTACAGTAAAAGTATTTTTTTTTGTATAATTCAAAAAAATTCATTGTTCCTGTAATTGACAAAACCTGGAAGGTCCACAAGAACAAGCTAGTAAAGGAAGTGAAAAAATTGCCTAAATTAGATTTATGAGGTGATGGAAGGCGGGACAGCCATGGGCATTCTGCGAAGTATAGGACGTACACACCTACAGATAAAACAACTAACAAAGTGTTTGATTTTAGTGCAGTGCAAGTAACTAAAGTGTCATCATCCAATGCTAAGGGAGCTGAAGGATGCAACAGGATGCTCAAGAGCCTGCAGAAAAAAGTGGGAAAGTAGGATGCTTAACAACAAATAGGAATACAACTATAGCAGCAGAAATGAGAGAGAAACATACTAATATAGTATACCAGTATGATGTTTAGCATCCCTCAAAATGGTTGATTAAGTAATTATTCGAGAAAAGTAAGAAGAAAAAATTATAGGTCTTGTCAATGTCGATTCAGTTTGTTTTATCTGATACCTGGTTGAACATAGCAACACGGGATGGTAACTATGATGTTTTGGTTGAGAAATGGATTTCAATTGTTAACCATGTTGGCAATAAGCATTCATGGAGAGGTGCAAAAAATATTTCAAAATAGGCTCACGACAAGTTGCCCAGCTGGGAAACCGAAGAGAAAGCTTGGCTGAAACCTGTGCCTGCTGCCCATGTGGCTCTTGAAGAAGTAGTCTCTAACAAAAAGCTACTAAAAGATGTCAAGTTGGTCACTGAGTTCCACCACACTGGCAGCTTTGAAGTATACCATTGCACTCGTATATAACCATCACCCTCAGTCAAAAAAGGAAGCTGTTGTTAAGCATGGAACAACACAAGGTAACCTTCGGTGCAACCTAATTTTCCCAAAAGTTCGTAAAGACATGGGTGGTCAAACCTACAATGAAACCAAAAAATTCTTCCTACCTCAACAAGCCTTTGGAATACGTATTGGAAGTTAAGAAACCGCAGAAGGAAAAATGAATACTAACTTCAAAAAATACTGCAACTAAGAAAAAAACAGACAAGGCAAGAGCAATTAAAGCACACGTCAGCAGGTTCCAGTAGATGTAAAAAGGCCGATTGTAGCACATCAACCTCAAAACCAAACCTAAACCAAATTTCATCTCTTTATTAAGACCCTCACATAAGCACCCCCACCCATCCCAAACAAAATCCAAGTTTTACCTCTTTATTAAGATCCAAACATAAACGCCCCCACCCACCCTAAACAAAATCCAAATTTCGCATCTTAATTCAAGACTCATCGAAACCCGACTTTGAGTTTAAAAACTGAAATCAACTTAGAAAAGTGATCGCGTTTATTCTTATTTTTTTTAAATAATAGAGCAAACAGAAAAAGTAAAATGTGTATCAAAAATTGATTTCTTAAATTTAAAAACGAACAGAAAAGTAAAATGTTATTAGATAAATAAGAACAAACTGGCCCTAATTTAACTAATTTAACTTAGGACCATGACGTCCCAAAACAAACAAGAATTATTAGATTATAAATATGAAAAAGACAAATTAATATTAGATATGAATAAAGTTGAGGAACAATGGAGCAATTATTCAAAAAATGATAAAATAGTTATTAAAAGACTTATTAAGTTTTCACCGAGGATAGAAGAAGCAAAAAATATAACATCCGAAAATAAGCCATTAATTGATCAATTTTTAAGTGATAAAGAAATATATAAGAAAAATAATATAATATTAGATATGAACAAAATTGAAGAAAATTGGTTCAAGTTTTCACAAAATGATAAAAGATATATCCTAAGTCTAATGAGATTTTCACCAAGTATAAATATAGTAGATGAAGGAACTATAGTAGATGAAGAAAGTCATTATGATAAGTTAACTAAAGAACAACGCGCTATTAGTCTAAGTAAATGTTTAGATGAAAAAATATTTGATTTTAATCAAATGAAGGATGTTACTGAAGAAATATATAATATAAAGGAGATTAATGATAATGATAGAATTTTTTGTTCTACTCTAAGATTATTTGACAAAGAATATGCAACATATTGGTGTCATCATTATTTAGGAAAAAATCTTATATATAAGAAAAATGAAAAACTTTGTTTAGATTGTTATACCACAGTAACTGATATAAAATATTCTTGTAGTGATGGAGGTGAAAATAAAGTATGTGTAAAGAAAAAAAAAAATTAGTTCTGTAATTCAAGATAATTTTAGAAAAATCTTCTTTTAATGTGAGTTTAAAGATCCTCTTAATATAAAAGGAATTAAAGACATTGGTGTTTATTTAAATGAGAAAGATTTTTGGAACAAAACAATATCAGAAATATTCAAAGATCAAAAAATAGAGAAAACAATTAGTATGATAAATTTTATTCAAAGTATTTTAATATTTAATAAGAAAAAACTTGGTGATAAAATTTTAAAAAATGATAATGAAATTGAAGATAATATTATGAAATTATCTGAAGAATATGAGAATAAAAAAACTTCTGATATTATGTTAAGATATAAATATATTACTTACTTATCGATAAAAAAACGATATCCAAAATTAATAATGATAAGTATGTTTCCAAATTTAAAATTTCCTGCAAATGAGTTTGTTGATCAAGTTTTAAATGATGGCAGTACTATAACAAAAAAGTGGATAAAATATGCAAACATAAAATTTCAAAATTTAAGAAAAGAAACAAATAAACTTATTGGAAGACTTAGAGCAAATGGTTACTCTTATGATGCTTCTATTATGAACTATATCACTAAAAGAAACTCTGATAAAAAAAAACAAAATAATGAATACAACAAAGAACTAAAACGAAAAAATAAACTCTTTAGAGGTATTGAATTTGAAAAAGAAGTAATTAGAAATAATATAATAGAGTTACTTGCTTTTAACACAAATAGTGGATCAAAAATAATGGCAGAGTTGTTTTATAAGGAGACGACAGGTGAAATTCCTCAAGTTAAGCTTTGTGATAGTCCTTTTGATGAATGGAACTCTCTATTTGAAAGAACAAATATAAAAACAAAAAAATAAACTTTTATTTAATAAATAGACATGGAACCTAATAACATAAGAGAAGAACTATTAAAACTTGCTGATGCAAAAGAAATTAAACATTCTGTTTCTTATATTAAAAAAGCGTCTGAAAAAACACTTGAAAAAATACACAAAGACTATCAAAGAACTCAACTCAATGAAACAAATCAAATGTTAGCAGATACAATTATAGGCAAGTTTTCTGATTTAGCGAAACATTTAGACCTACTTGATAGTTCTACTGAATTAGGAAAAGAACTTTCTGAAAATAAACCATTTTGACATGATGTAAAACTTATATTAGAATATGTTACACCGTGGACTCCTTTAGTTGGAGTTTTATCAGGAGGACTTATAGTAGGTAAACATATCATTAATAAAAAATGGAACAGAAAAGTGAAAACACATTAAATAAAGAGGGATGTCAAACAGAGTTACAAACTCAACAAACAAACAAAATAAAGAATTAGAGGAACTCAAAAATACATCAAACAAATCAAAAAGTATTAAACATATAAAAACAACACATGAAAAAAACCATTTAATATGTTAATTGTTGGATCTACTTGTTGTGGAAAAACGACTTATCTTGTTTCTCTTTTAGAACAAGAATATTTAGGCTTCTTTTACCACATTTTTCCAAATTGTCCAACATATGAATGGAACACTACTTATCAAAATTGTAAATATGACTCTGATGAGAATTTTATAGTTGTTAATTGTGATCATGATGATGTAGAACTTTACTTAAAGAAAATAGTAGATTATGCTACTGGTACAAACTCACTCATCATTCTAGATGATTGTGCTTCAGGTCAATTTGTAAAAAATAGAACATCTACATTAGTAAGATTAGCATTTTCAGCAAGACACTTTGGAATTAGTACCATTGTAATTACACAACAACTTACTTCTATTGCTAAAGCTTATGGAGCAAATGTTTCTACAGTTGCTGTGTTTTTTAGTGAGAATAAGAATGATATGCAAATTATCTTTGATGAGTTTTTAAATAGTGTTTCAAAAGAGGAGAATAACGACATCCTTAAAAAATTAAAATAAAATCAATTCTCAAAGTTAGATAAACTGGTTGTTTATCCATATACTTATACAATTAATTAAGAAACAAGGGCAGTCATGATATTATCGATAACCTTAAGGTCACTTAATAACTTGATTTCATCCGATTCTGTAAACTCACCTGTTTTCAAAATCATGATGATCTCATTACAAATTGGTTGATAGTTTGTGCTTGAAAATCTAAGTTGTTCTACTTTATGTTCTAATTGACTTTGGCTTAAAAAACCAGTAATCATAGTTCCTACACCTGTTTTAATTAAAGTGAATGGATTAATAACACTTATCCCAGCTCCGATTGCTGTTAAAACTATACCAAGAGTTTGTAATGAGACTTTGGTTTTTTTAAGTTACTTATATTTTTTATGTTCCTTTTGATATTTTTCAAAGTAGTTATCATAAATTTTATGTTGTTTTTCTTGAGTTTCCACCTAAAGTTTATTGGTTATATGATTAAATCCTCTCATTTATTTAATACTCTCTAAGTTTTCAGTACTATACATTTTCAAGGACTTTGTTTTTAAAGTTAGCTAAACCATCACTGATAACAAATATTTTACACAACACATTGGCACTTGTTGCTCTCTTTTTAATCTCTAGTAAAATCCCATTTTGGCTATTCACAATTATTTTTCCAACTCCAAATACATGTTTGTCTTCCAAGGCTCTTAGATCAATAACCAAAGCAAACTTATCTTTAAAAAATTTACTAATTATCATTTCAGAAGTAGAATGGTTTACAAAATAGCCTTTTTGCTTCGTGATAAAGATATTCTTTTTTGATACCTTGACTATAAACACAATTAGGTACTCTTTCGATAGTCACTTTAACAGATTCAATATTAGGGTAAATATATTCTTCACTATTAGTTATAGTTTTATTTCTAAATAACATCACAATAGCAGCCATACTTTTAGGAAATCTAGGAAGATTTACAGTTTCATTCATCAAAGTACTATCTTCATCCCACTCAACAGTTTTCATGAAAGTAGAGTGTTCACAACTTAAACTTCTTCCACTATCATATCCAAACAAAGCTTGACTAGCCAAAGTTTCATTTTCGATGGTTTCATATTCCAATTCAATATTTTCCAAAGTATAACCTCCAACTTCTTCTCCAGTTTGTGCTTTCATAATCCTTGAAGCGGCTGGAAGAGTAATCTTAAATTGAAAATTATGACGCATGGAGTAAGGAGAATATAAACCATGATCTCCAATGATTTTATCTAATTTAATCTTTTGTTTTGTTCCATGAACGGTGCTCATTAAAGCATTAGAAACTTTTTGTGTATTTCCAGTCTTTGCTCCATCATCTGAACCAGAAATTATTTTCTTTGTGTTTTCATTAGCAATTCCAAATTCTATTCTTCCAAATCTTTCTTTTTCAGATAACCACAAGTCTTTGTAAACTTCAAGCTCACTATGACCATTGTTATCATAAACATTTTCACCTCCTATACTTATGGTTAATTTTTCAACAAGTAGTTTTCCAAGATTATTCAAGAACCAAGACTTGTCGTTTTTATTTTTAAAATCAAACTTCAAATTTAAACTACCAGAAACCAAACAAGCATCAGGTTTTAACTTTGCACTATCAATATCAACTTCTTCTCCAGGATTTGCTTTGTTTGGATTAAAAGTAATTGTATGCCTCGTATTAGTGCCTTTTATATCACTCATTTTTATTTTTCTAAAACCAGGTATTAACTCTTCCATTTATTTAATAATATTTATTTATTCTGTTTACGTTTGTTTTCATAAACATCATAGACAAACCAAGTTAATGCTAAAGCTAATAGCCATAAGTTGTTTGCTAAGAAACTTATTCCTTTTGCTCCCCATTTTAATGCTGTACTTACTAAGTTTAGAATTGTACTAGCAACTGGACCAAGTTCTTGTGCTATCTTAGCTAATGTCTTTGCAAAAGCGCTTGTTGCCTGAGCTCCTCTTTGAATCACAGTTCTACCACCAATAATAATTCAAGTAATTATTCCTCCTATTGCTATGGCAACACCACTTAAAGCAACCATGTTTTCTTTTGCCCATTTTTTAAATTTCTCAAGACGTTCAATGTCAAGAGTTTGATTATTTCTACTTTCTTCATTACTTCTTTGAGTTATTATTTTTTTGTGAGCTTCTATTAAACCTTCTTTTCTTTTTCCTAATTCAATGTATTCTTTTGGGTTATCTGTAGCGTCTTTTTTCTCTCTTGTTTCATTGATTAATTTATTGAAATGATTAGCTTCTAATTGTAAGGCTCTATCATCACCAAGACGTCCTGCGGTGTTTTCAGCAGGATTTAAAACACCTTGAAGTGCTCTATTTTCTTGAGGAGTTAATTCGGAAATATTAGACGTATCAGCAGTAACATCTACAGTATTATAAAATTCGTCATTTTCATAATCACTACTTTCTTTTATTATAAGGCTTATTTTATGTTTAAATTGTTTTACTGCTTTTTGAGCAGATTTTGAATTATTATAAACAAGAATATTTCTATCTCTTTTTAACACAATTTGAGGATTTCCCTTTTCATTATTCTTAAGTAAAGGATTATATGTTATATTATTAATTACAGTAGTATCAATATTAAGTTTAAATTCAAGTTGTTTAGTAGTGTTTCCAAATCTAAAATTTGGATCTGTTAATCTTATAAAATTTTCAACAGCAAAAGAAGCCTCATTTTCTGGTCTGTTGATATTTTCCAAGCTTTTGTCTAAATCTTCAAAATTACAATTCATAAAAGACGTTTTTTGGATGTTATTGTCAAGTACAGATTCTTCGAAATCTTGATTTGTGTTATCCTTTAGTAGAGGACTATTTTCCGAATCTTGATCCTAAAGTTCATTTCTTTCCATTTATTTATTGATATTTGATATATCCGTTTTTTTAATCCACGAGTTATGTCTATTATCATATCTCAACCACTTAACAAGTACTTTATCTCCACGAGTTTTGAGTATTTTCTCTACTTTGAAAACATCATCTCTTTTGTCAACAGGACTCAATTTTTCTTCATAAAACTTTCCTAAAATAGGCTCACCTTGAAAGTCTTCAATTTCATAGGTGGTTGGATCTCCTCGAAATACATTTTTTATTTTGAAGATTTCTTCTGTGAAATTAGATTCATCTCTTTTTTCAAAAATGGTCTTGTACCTACTTACTCTAACATCTTCACCTATTTTAAATTTTGGTAAAGGGTATTCCCCAGTCCAAGAACCATACAAAGTATTCCAAACTTGATGTTCATTAGATTTTTTAACGTCAGCAGGTTTCATAAGAATAGTGCTATGTTTTTTGAGGTTGTTGTTAAAAGTAAGATACTCCAAAGAAACTTATGAATGGGTAAACATTTTAGATGAAAAGTATTTCCACATCATAGATTGTAAAGTGCGATTAAATCTCTCAACGATTGCAGCTTTTCTTTCAGAAAAAGTAGAGAAATATTCTATATTATGTTTTTTAAACAAGTTTTTCACTCCGATGTTGTAAAATTCTTTTCCTTCATCAAATTGGGCAACTTTAGCGTATTTCCCAAATCTTGATTTAAACTCAGAAAGTAAAATTTCCACAGACTTTGTCATATTTTTTGTGTCCTTACGATACACAGGAACCGTAAAAGCAAATCTAGATAACACTTCAACACAAGTAAGAATCCAACGAAAATCATCGTTTGAAGTAGATAGTTTACTCATATAAACTAAATCCATTTGTATTTGATCAGCCAAATTATTAGCATAATGTTTTAAGAACTTACGAGGTTTAGCAACACGTTAGTATCTTGTGAGAGTATCTTGTTTTTTTAACCCTTCTTTGACACCTTTTCTTGAAACACTTTGTCCCTTTTCAAGAGCCTGTTGATAAAGTTTCTCAGCGGACATGTACCCAGTTTTTGGATCATAATACAAGATTCTTAATTTTTGTTCTTTTGCAAAACTATCCATTTATTCATAGGAATATAACTTTTCTTATCGAATGTATAATTCTAATAATATACTTCCAACTTGAACACCTTCTTGAGGATTTGTTACAACGTCAAAAGTAAAGTTATTCCAATTTCCATTATATAAAACAACTTCACTTCCAATGTTTTTGTAATGTGTTACAGATCCATTAAGACTTTGATTTGTTATAATTGGGAAAGTTATAAATGCAGAACTTCTTTCTCCTTTTGGGTTCAAATTCATAGACTTTTTTACAGCATCGCAACAAATACTTACATAACAAAGACCACGATTTATATTACCTTCATTATCAGACTCTATCCACTTATTTTGTGCTATTTTTTTATCTTTTGTAAATCCTAACAAAAGACCAAAGTTTTTTAGATTTAAAGCAGCGTCTTTACAGTATATTTTACATTTGTTTGTATAGGGAAGTTTGAGTAGTTCAATTTTATACTTTATTAGTTCTTTTTTAATATCAATAAAAGTAAGATAACCAACCGGAAGTAAAAGTGTCACATCGTCTTTAGTACAAAAGTTATTTTTTCTACGTACGATGTTTTCATAGTTCCAATAAATAGAAGCCGACTTGAGAAACAACTTTGACTTTGAACTCGTTGTAATTATTTTGTCTAGGTGAAATTCTTTACGATTATTATGAATAAATACAGTAAGTTTGTCCATTTATTTTATTAAGTTTTATTATTCTGTTACAAAAGACTTTGATCTCTATAAATAAATGAATAAAAATGAACTAAAAAGATACTACAAAGCTGTATATGGTAAAAACTGCTCAAAAGCCATGTCTATTTACAACACTCAAGTACAAAAACTCAAAGACGACTTTAGTAAAAAGTACCCCAATGCAAATCTAAATAAGTTTGAATTTAATGTTATAGTGGATCCAAATACTTGGTCCTTTGACACCTCTATAGACTATGACGTCACCGAGTCTTATGGAACAGATATTAGTTCAAGCACATTCAAAGATAAGTACTTTTGGTCCCTATTTTGGACTCCTAGAATTTGGAACTCTAGAGGAGCAATCACCGGTTCAAAACTTGGTGACAACACAGTTGACTTTGAATCATTTGAGATTTATGTGAATGAAAAGGATGGTTTCAAGTGTCAACTTGAACCACTTGATGTTAAGTGGGAGAATTCAAACAATGAAAAAGACCTTACTAAAGCAAAGTTCAACTATTTAGAAGATCCTTATTATACAAGTTTAATAGCTGCCTATGTCTTATCTTACAAATCAGGAATGAGTTTAGAACACTGTAGTAAGAGAGATCAACCTAAAGTGATTTCAAGTATTGTCACTTATTACTTTTATTATCATATGAAGAGGTTCTCGAAACAACCTTCCAAACTAAGTTCTTTTGTTAACAAAGATGACTTGATTTTTATACAAAAGAATATTCCTAATAAAAAAGTTTGGAAATATAAACTAAAACATACTAGAGAAACAATGAGTAGTTTTTTAACGAAACATCATAGTGTAAGAAAATATCACTATGTGTTTCCTAAAAATAATAGGTCTATGGGAATCTTAGAAATTGGATATGAGTATGTTGATGAAGTTGTACCAAAGTCAGAATCAGAAGATTGGAAATCATTTATAAAAGAAACTTCTGATGGTCTTACTGAAACTGGTCAAAAACTATTACAACAAGCCATGGAAAGTTATGTATATTGTGTACTAGGATCCCAGGCAAAAACTAGGTGGTCCATTGTGAACAAAGGAGCAAAAAATTCACAAACTCAAGATGTGTTCCACAAATTAGTGCAAGACACTGTGATTCAAGATCATCCGACTGTAACAATAAGCAATATGAGATGAGCAATTCAAGATACAAATGTTGTTTTAAATATGGTAGTAAGTCCGGGGTTTATTCTAATTCCTTCTAACTTAATTATATTAGATACCCCAGTTGAAGGATATAACAACACTTTAACAACTGCCGATACGTCCATGAAATTTGGTGAGAATGAAAATATCAACTTTGAGCAAATTTCAAGTAAAAAAATAAACCTTAAAAATACCTCAAAAGTACCTACAACAAATTTGAGCAAATTTCAAGTAAAAAAAACTCCCTTAAAATCACCTCAAAAGTACCTACAACTAAAAAAAACAATCTTAAGAACTCCTTAAAAACTCCTGTAACTAATTTTGAGCAAATTTCAGGTAGAAAAATTGACCTTAAAAACTACTCAAAAAATGATCATCTCATTACAGCTGGAATTTTGTTAATTTTTGGTCTACTTTTTACAAAGACTATGCGCAGAAAAACTTGAGTATTATAATAAATGACTTTAAATTATGGTTATACGCATGGTGAAAATCAACCATGTGTGAAAACATACTTGTTCAACTTTTTCTATGAAATTGTAAGAAAAGACTTAACACGAAAGCCAAAAACAATAAACAGTGGTTTTTGCACAGGTTCAATCTTCCTTCCAAATATTAATGAAGAAACAAAGATAACTCTACTGAATCATACATTCGACAATGGCAACCCTGTTACAAGTCTTATTATTGCGTATTCAATAGTTATACTTTTTAAAGATAAAACTGAAAAAACATCTACTATAGAAACAGTTGATATATCTAGTAGTGATATTGTAAAAGTCGGAGGCTTTCAAACCACGGCATTAGACATTTCATTTTTGTTAAAAGATCATGTTTCAGACACCGAGGATGTCAAAGACGTTTTAATGTTTTATATTAAAATCACTAGGAGATCAGATGAATCAGCCGGAAATGAATCCAACCTTTTTGTTTCTGTTGAAACTGTTACAGAAACAGCCAGGGAAGATGATGAAGAAGTGGTTGCATAAGAGCAAACTTGGGAATATTTTTAACAGAAAATTAAACTATTATTAAATAAATGAGAGATCAAACTGAGACAAAAATAGAACATACTACGCAAAACAAGATCAAAGATCTAAAACAAGTAGAACAAGGTAAAAAACTAGCTGAAATATCTAAGAAAGCAAAAGAAACAAAGAAAAAGAGATTAGAAGAACTTAAAGAACAAGTGAGTGACAACAACTGGGGATATAAACCCACTATTGCTATAATTTCGCTACTCGGGGTTGGAATATTTTGTTATATGAACTACAAACCACAAAAATCGAAAGTAATAGAAAACAAAAGACCTATTAGTCCTGTCATAGAAGAACTTAAACCTGAACTTAAAGATAAATTAGACACTTTTGACTGAAACAGAATAATAAACTATCATTAAACAAGTGAGTGAATATAAGAAAGAATATATTAATCAAATCTACTCTGTGGTGGTACTTACAATCTCAGCTGTAGGAGTTTCTATTTTAAGTAAAAAAGCTTTTGGTGAACCCTTGGGCACTCCACAAAATATTAATGGAACAATGAAACTTGCTGGTGCTGTAATGCTTGGAAGCGTCTTGGTAAAATATCTTGAAGATAAGAAAATTATACCAGAAAAAATAGACAACAACAAGTAAATGGTCTCAACAGCATCAGTTGGAATTTTTAATGCGTTTGCTTTTGCAGGAGCTGGATTCTTATTTAGTAAATTAAATCATCGAGGTTACAAAGCAGAAATGAAAAGACATAATTTAGCATTAGAGAAACTCGCTTCTGGGAAAGAAATATGGTTTGAAAAAGAAACCGCTAGAAAAGACAAGCTTCAAAAACTTCAACTAGAAATTAGTGATGCAAGTAAAGACATCAACACTACAAACGAAGCTTTGAGAAGACTTCATGAAGAAGAGTTAAACTTCTCTAGACAGCCTGTCTTAGATGACTGCTACAAATCTTCTAATGAGGAGGAAAAATATCAACCTATAGCTTCTGGAGTCTTGAGTCTTACTGGTGGTCTTTTATTTGGTAGATTTGTTTTCTAACAGAAAAAAGTCTTTACTTATAAATAAATGAGCAACTTAACTTTAACTAATTTAAGAGAAATGGTGAAGCACTTGAAATTGAACAAATACCTTTAGATGAGAAATATGTTACCTTTTGTAGAGAGGCAATGAAGACTCCTCGTCCTGTAAAGTTGATCCATTTAAATTCTGGTTGGATAGAATCTTTTCCAAGTATAGGTAAAGCTAGTAAGTTCTTTGGTGTAAACACAGGAAGCATTAAACAAGCGTATGATCGTAATACAAAATTATATATTCATAATGAGCCATTATAAGATCGAATTTCACGAGTCAGACAAACACAAACCAGATCCTAAAGACAGTGTTCCAAGATCAAAAAGCAAGGAACCTTAACAACCATTTGTTGAAAAATTCCTGTGGGCTTTAGAAAATTTCATCTGGAAAAAATAATTTTAAAATTATTTTTTTCAAGTTGAAAAACCATGAGCCCAGATGAATTTACCACTTGTCTCGCGCGTGTCCTCAAGGCTAAATTTTATGATGTCCAAAAGCAAGTGTGTTGATTCCATCAGGAAGTATGTGTCTCTTATCATCATCTGAACTTAGAGCAATCTTATCAACTTCCACTGAGAACATTTGATGCTTGTATGATCTTATAATTCTCATCTTTCTACGCTCTTCTTTTTCAGTAAGTATGGAATTTAAGTTGTCTTTAAATTTAAGCTCATTTTGAATTACCGATTCCTTTATTCCCTTCGCTTTTTTAGTCACACTACTAGAATTATCAATAAAAGCATAACACTTTGGTCTTGGACCAGCAAACTCTAAAATTTGTTTTCCACAAAGTTCATCTTTCATTTTTCCAGGTACTTTCTTATTAAGTCCGGTTTTAATACAAGGTATGTTTGGATTGTTGAACTCTGATATGTCAAACCATTCTTCAAAGTCATGCAAAATGGCTTTGTAGTAATCCTCAATTCAAAGTTCATAAGTGAGTGAATCTGTATCTGTGAAAAGTAGTATTGCTAAGTCTTTAAACTTTGCTTTAATATAGTTATAGTGAAAGTTATACATTGTAAGTTTTGAGTGATCCAAAATAGTCATTCCAATTTGCTTTGGTTTGTTTAGAACAAGATTTGTTTTGTGCATGTCTACTGCAATTAGGTTCTCATCAAATATTTTCACAGATTTGTAATTTGACTTTTTAAACAAGTTAGTGGCTTTAGCCAACGAGTTCACTAATCTTACATCTGAATAATCTCGGATGTTTTGTAATGTCTTTCCATAGATTGAATTGTTTAGTAACTTGAAAAAGTCCTTTTCAAACTTAGTCTTACCCATCTGCCTTTGTTTTGTGTTAAACTCGATATAAGGCTTCATCCAATCAGTTTCATTAAACTTAATACCTCGATGTATCTTTGTTAAAATAAGACCTTGATCTAAGTAGAATTTAAGTATATCATGATGTACAACACATCTCTCCTTATTTCTCAAAGTGGCATTAAGTTTCTCCACGCCGTTTATTTTAGTTTTCTCAGGAGCTAGAGGATAGTCACTATGCAAGTCATGTAAATGCTCTGGATATTCAAGATCCACGTCAAGAATACAAGCGTGCTTTTGCCAATTTGAAATCTCTTTTAATGTCATGCACTTAAATTTATCAAGAGGTAATTTTTGATTCATTGCATGACCATAAAGGTTATTTGCATCCAAGTATATAATATATACATTTGGTTTTTCTTGATCATAGTTCTCAAGATACTTATTATTTGCAACCGCATGTCTCTTTGTAATTAATGAAAGACCACCACGAACTCCTCTTTCTATCATCATGTTCATATCTTGATCTGTTATAAGTTCTATTTTAACTTTTGTATATTTCAAAATTGCTTGCCATGAAAAACCTGGTAATGTATAAGTTCAAGCAGGATCTAAACCATAGTAATCTAAATTCATTTTTCTAAAGTTTTCAAATACATCGGCTAAAAGTAGAACATCAGTTTTCAAATACAACTCGTGGTATTCTTTAATAGTAGACATCCCTAGTGTACTCCAGACTTTTTGTGTGTGGTGATAGTCTTCATCAGAAATGTGCTGTTTATTCAATTTTGAATAAAACTTTGGCTTGGAAGGTAGTTTTGTTTCAAAGAGTCTATCAAGAAAGTCTTAATAATCATAGGGATAAACCCCTTTCTTGAAAGCAAGTCCACATGATTTGGGAAGAATAAACTCAAGTTCTCAAGCTTTGACTTGTCTAGGTTGCTCGCCAGATCACCCAACCCACTACTTAGGAATTTAAATGAGTCTATAAAGCGAAGCTCTCTAAAAATTTTAATTAATTCATCAGTTTCTCTATGATTAAAAGTGTCTAAAAGTACTTCTTTTGAAAAGCATATATATTTTTCATCCGTTTTTGCAATACAACTAGTTTTTCCTTCAGAAAAACCAAGACTCTTGATAATCAAATGGCTATCATATCCTTCAAGATTATGAAATAGGTTACATTGACTGTGAGCCGCTCCTCTATATCTTCCTGAGAAATGACCGTGGTCTCTTACTTTATCCTCAAGAAGCTCTTTTTTACAAGCATAACAATGAGTAGCGTTTTTAAACTCTTGTTCATCGAACTTTGTAAGTTTAATTTGCTTTGGAAATCTGAAGTGTTTCTTGTAAATGTCCTTCATTTCTGACTCTAACATCTCAACAAACTTCTTAGATACATTTTCATCGTCATTTTTTTTGTATAAATTACTTGCTTTGGTTTATAAAGCTTTTTATCAAAGCAACTCACAGGGTAGGAAAATCCACTAGGCTCGTGTTTTTGATAATGTAAAGTTGAGTCACCTGTCTTAGTATTCACAGCTTTTAAAAGACACTCAAAGTCGGCATATATTATAGATAGTATCTTGGTTGTAAATTGTATTATTGAATCTTTCTTTGGCATTGTTGTATTTGAACAATTGTTTTCTATGCAGTTATTCCAATGTTTATCAAGTAGATCATTTTTTCCAAAAGCATTTAAACAGTTATCACATATAAATTTTGCATGACCTTTTGTTGAGACTTCACTTGATAATAGTCTACTCATATTTTTAATAACCGTAAAATGTCTATTATCTAAAACTAGTAATCTTACATTTACTTTCCTTCGATCTTTATTAATTCTAATTGGATAAATTGTGTTTAAATTGTGTCCAAATATATTAATATATATTCCAGGATTTTGCCTCTCAAATTTATCAACTTGAGAAAATGGGTTATTGCTTTCTTCTGTAAGAACAGGCGGGAAATCAATTCTGTCTAAATTTAACGTCTCTCTCTTGTCTTCTAAAAACTTTGTTATTCTATCTGGATTACATTTACTACTTCCAAAGAGTGAAATAAGTGTGGCCCATATGAAGCAGTCTTGATCAGAATTTTTAGGATTTATAATTGTTTCTTTAAGAGCTAATTTTTTTGGAGTGGGATTATAAGAAGAGCCTTTGAGAGGATTATATTTACTTCCAACAACTTCTAAAAACTTAATATGATGAAGCATATATCCTGATCCTTTCTTTTGATAAGCAGCTAATGACTCCTTTATATTTTCTACCTTTTTCTCATAAACTAATTCTAAATTTGTTCCCTTTAAACTTACGTCTTGATTTGAAGAAAAATATGCGTCTTGAGTCTCAGTTTGTGGATCTTCCGAATCATAGATTAATTTCACCATTTTACAATGTAAAATAAGCCTAACTTTATAGCCTATAAGATTTTCTTTTATAAGCTTAAAAAGAAGACCTTTGCTTTTTCAAAGAACGTATAAAAGTCTTTAAAATGAGGTCCGTTTGATCTATATTTCTTTACAGCACCTTTCAATGCGCTTTCAAATAGTTTAAACTCAATAGTAGTGAGTTTATCTTTTTTCTTTTGTCTTGGTCCCAAATACTGTTTCAAATTGCCAGTTTTAATAAAATTCTTTAAGTCGTAAACTTCTCTTCTTCTTGTTTTAATTAAACTAATTTTCCCTTCAATAAGATTCTTAATCACTTTTTTCATAGATTGAAATTTATTTTCAGTTTTAAGTTTTTTCTCAGTTTGTCTCACTTCTTTTTGCTGCTCATTCAATTCTCTAATTTTTTCTCGGTAATAGTCTCTCGCTTCATCTAAATACTTAAAATAACTTTGCTTTGTTTTTCCTAATTTTGATTTGATGTTTAATTTATCAAGAACACCATCTTGTATAATCTTCTTTGCTATTTTCAAGTTTATGTTTTTTTTTCTTCTTTTTCTTCTCTAATCAATCTAGTAAGCAATCTCTTTTTTTGATCTATCCAAGTATTTTTTAGTTCTTCATTTTCTTCTGAAGAACTTTTTTGTTGATTGTTGTTGTTGTTGTTTTGGGACGTCATGGTCTTAAGTTAAATTAGTTAAATTAGGACCAGTTTGTCCTTATTTATTTAATAACATTTTACTTTTCTGTTCGTTTTTAAATTTAAGAAATCAATTTTTAATAACATTTTACTTTTCTGTTCGTTTTAAAATTCAAGAAATCAATTTTTGATACTCATTTATTTAATAACATTTTACTTTTCTGTTCGTTTTTTAATTTAAGAAATAAATTTTTGATACACATTTTACTTTTTCTTTTTGCTCTTTTATTTAAGAAAAATAAGAGTAAATGCGATCACTTTTCTAAGTTGATTTCAGTTTTTAAAATCAAAGTCGGGTTTCGATGAGTCTTGAATTAAAATGTGAAATTTGGATTTTGTTTGGGGTGGGTGGGGGTATTTATGTTAGAGTCTTAAATAAGAGGTAAAATTTAGATTTTGTTTGGGGGGGTGGGGGCGCTTATTTTAGGGTCTTAATAAAGAGATGAAATTTGGTTTAGGTTTGGTTTTGAGGTTGATGTGCTACAATCGGCCTTTTTACATCTACTGGATCCCAACAAATGTAAGAGTAATTATTTCATTTCAAGTGTAACATAATGGCCAGGAGAACATGGCCACAACTTAAACAGTCTTAAATAACTTACAAAATTAACTTGTTGACTAAAACTATTCAAACCTCATCATCTGACGGTGGTCTAAAACCAACCAAAAATGTTCACCTTCCTCTCCATGTGGCAGGAAATGGGCTCGAACACAACTTACACCACAAGATGGAAGCGTGACCCTTACATGCTTTGCATATACCCCCCCACTCTTGTAGTGCAAGTTGTCGATAAGCAACATGCTTATTTTATTGATGCCCTGGACCTTCAAATGGATCGTCATACTGCCCCTTGTCCTGATTCCATGCTGTTCTCAGTACCAAGAAGTAATTAAAATCCACAACAGAAAATGCTGGATTATCAGTAACAGACACGTGGGGTTTTTTCATTTTCTGAATAATAATAGCTTTGTCATTGAGAGTTATCATCGCCGAAATTTCCTGACTACAAACACATTCGTATGCCCTATCCATGATTTGACAATGACCATAATTACACCTAATGCAAAAAGCTAAATGAACTTGATTGGTCGATATCTATCAACAATAGCGTGAGGAAAAGTTTCCATATAATTCTGCGGTTCTATTTGAGAGCAGTTTTAGCGTAAAATTAATACCAGATACTCGGGAAAACAGTAGCAGTGAAATTAACTAGACTGAGTTAACGACACAAAGAAATTGAGACGTGCCATTAGAAGATTCCAAATTGAAACTTGCCATTAAAAGATTGAATTGGATTTAAGGTTGCTCTTGCCCATGTTCACGTCGTTGTTTTCTTCGAAACTTGACAGCCTTCTAGTCAGTTCCAATATAAATATGGAAGGAACGAATATGCTTCATCGTCACCTTCAATCTTAATATCAGGCTGTTCACACGGTACAAAAGCTCTATCTACATCGGAAAAGCTACTAGAACTTGTTTGTGACATTGTTGAAAGAGTTTGACAACTACCCGACGCTCGAAATCAAGTAAATTTTTGAAAATATTAGTTCAGAGGTATTCAATGTTATACAACTGAGAAACTTTTTATCACTTAATGACATCACGTCATATAAATACAAGCTTTTTAGCTTTCCCCTCATTTTGAACAAACATTTCGGCTATAAATGTGTACGAAATCACTAATTCGAAGTTAAATATCGCAGTAAAAAAAGGGGATTGACACAGACAAATATAAAGGTCATTCCACGGTAGGTTCACAAAGCTTTTTCATATAGGTGACAATTGTTATGGGGCCGTAGTGTCCATTTAAAAAAAAATAGTGGACAACAAAGACATTATTTGTAGATTTTGTAAATTTTGTTTTCAGTCTCTCCGGAGAACAATGCCAAATTTTTTTTAATGAAGTGAAATCGCTATAAAGTAGTATTGTGCCTAATTTGTTAATTAAAGAGATCGTTTCTTATGAATATGAATTTAGATAACAGCCTCGCTATTGTTGTTTTGCTGTGGGTAAAATTATTGCATGCTAGTATTACGAATATCTTTTGTAGCATAGGGTCATTTCATTAACTATACGTACACCTCCAATGAGCACCTCACTCTTTGAAGAAGATGTTGGGTTTAGAAAATTTATGTGAAGAGTATTACGAAGAATGTTAAAATGGCCGCCTTAAAAACCTCTGTCTTAGAACACACCATTTTACATATACTTGGGTTGCTTGATAGTCTATACAATCTACTGGTATATTGCCAGGATGCTCTGAACTTAAACTGCGTTGCATGACCGAGGCCGCTTGGTAACTATATGCCATTTTGCTTCATGTAAATAGACTGTGTTTTTGTGCATTTTCAGCCCCAAAAGTGTTTTAATGTGGAAAGGTGCAATTTAATCATGTACTGTAATTCTGATGTTAAATATAGTCGGCTGGTTCTCTAGATGATGACCCGTAATTCTGGTAGTAGTCAAAAGAAATTGCAAAAAAGCTCCATCCTATGCGAACACTATTATTAATAATGATATTAGAATATGCCCAGTATTATCAACGTTTTGCAGAGAGACATATTTTGCATTTAAAAACCGCTTACCTTCAACAAAACACATATCATTGTGCTTGAGAATTACATCGTGAACGTACACTTTTTCCGCATGGTAACATTGTGAACAGTTCAGTTTAATTTTAGTTTTCCTTTCAATACATAGTTTACGCAAATTTGACACTTCCTCTCCTAGGTCTTTCCATTGCTTATCACATAACAGGAAATATCGATTGCCAAAAACAAGATTTTCAACAAAGCAGGATATGGTAACAACTTTGCAAACAATCATTATTACAGTGACAACAGGAGCACTCATTGTGTGAAGATTCCTTTGCTCTTCAGCGTAATATCTGCATAAAAATAAAAAAAGTTATGATGATGTTAAAAACTGTCAATTTTTGACGCTAAAACTTGTTCAAAGTTCAACCAAGCAAATTTTAAATGATCTATGTAACAGGCTCCACCATCACTGACAAATTTGTCTCGTTTTTTACACTGACTGTGGTTAATTTTTGAAATAATACGTAAAACATTCTTATGTTTTGGGTTTGTGGGTATTTATCTTTTAACATGAAACTAATTTCTAAAGGAACAATCTGAACATGGCTAAAAATATTTTAAGGGTTTTGAATATCTACTTTTGAGATATCAAAAGTTGTTCCCGTATCATCGTTTAAGAAAAGACTTATTGCGTATTTCATACAAAAATTATGAAGGGTTTGATCCTGATCAAACGTGTGACAAGTTAATGTTATTTTTGTATCATCGTTTATAAGTCCTGGAAGATAAATTATACTAGCAGGATAACCTGAATCTGGAGCCACGGGAACTCTCCATGCACGTGATTGATTTTTATAATAGAAATTTATTAAAAATTTATTTTTTGTTTTTAAATTTCAATTAGATTCTTTGTTTATTGCACTTAATTGACAATTTGTATTTATAAGTGTCGTATTTGAGAAAATATTTGTTATATTTGCTTGGATATTGTTTTGACTTGATTGGATGTTTTTTTTTTTATTTCCTGCACTAATACTTCTTTTTGCAACGATATCTAATCTCTTTGATAATATAAGACTTTTATTTGATTTTATTTTTGTGAGATTTGACTGGATGTTTTCCTGAACTTTGTCTAGTTTTTCTTTAGTCCTTTTTGAGTTATTTTCTATATTATTGTTTTTTTCGTATCCAAAATACATTGCCATTTAGTATAAAATATATTTTGAAATAAAAATTCCAGCTATTAACATTATGATAGAAGTTTCTAAAAGATAATTATTACTTTTTATATCAAGGGGGCTTTGCTCCCGCTTGCACTTTGTATATCACTTTTTATATCAAGAGGGCTTCGCCCCCACTTTGCGCTTTTTATATCACTTTTTAAATCAATGGAACTTTGCTCCTGCTTTGCGCTTTTTTTACCACATTTTTCATCACTTTTTATATCACTTTTTTCTGGAACTATTACTTCTCATTTCTTAACGTTCGTGTTCTTACCAAATTTCATATCTCCTGTAGCTAAAGTTAAAATACTATTGTATCCTGCTATAGGTATTTCTAAAACAATCATAGTACTTGGTATCAAAATAATTCCTGGACCTATCACCATATTTAAAACAACATTCGTGTTTTTGATTGCTGTTCTCATATTAGAAATAGTTACTGTAGGGTCATCTTGAACTATTGTAGCCTAGGCTGATTTATGAAATACGTCTTGAGTTTGCAAAGATTTTGCTCCTTGATTACGATAGACTATCTCATATTAGCTGGTGCTCATAAAGTACCATAAACATAAGACTCAACAGCTTGTTGTAAAAGTTTTTGACCTATGGATGTTATTCCATCTGAAGATTTTTTAATGAATGTTTTCCAATCATCGTTAGATCTATTCACGGTCTTAAAAGTCCAATCATATTCTTGATATTCTATATGTTCTTTTAAATAAGGACTACGTCTAGGTTTAATTTTTATACAACCATAAAGTCTTATAGCGATGTATTCAGCAACATTTACGTCTTTATCAGGTTTTTGATGTCCTATTATTTCTCCTATAGGCATATTTTTCTTAATGAGTTTTAAAATTTTATTATCAACGTATTATGTTAATTCTTCTGGATATCTCAAGAATATTTTCATGTGATAATAAAAATAATATTTTGATATAGAATTTATAATAGCGGGCTAGCTCTTTTTACTAATGTGCTCAATGAACATTCCTCCCAAATAAGAAATAACATAAGCAGCCACTAGACTCGTAAAATAAGGTACATGAAGATAAGATTCAGAATTTTCAAATTATTTTTTTATGTCTCCAAACATGTCTATAGTTTCTTGATCCCATTTTGTATCTAAAGATTCAAACTTGTATGAGAAGTAGTGGCTCACATTCACGTAGAAATTTATTTTCGTAAAGTTCATATTGAGAAGATCATTTTCTAAGACTAATTTTTTTAACGTACCAAAATGATTCAAAATTTGTGGAGTACAGTAAAGAGCTTCGTGCAAGCTTTGCTCGCTTTTTTCTCGGGTGTCTAAGGCTTTTTGCCATTCTTTATTATGCTTAAAAGCATATGTTCCTTACTCATATCTATAATTTTTACTAGCCTTATAAAATACATGATCTATAAGTTTAAGTGTCTGAATTTTAGGTTAGACAGGACCTTCCATATACTTTACAACACCTTCAAAACTAAAACGAGTTAGATCAGCTTTTGGAAATTTAAAAAAAAATCTTTTCTTAGCTGCAAGCTTGTCCCAGGATTATATGAGTTTTTTAGCTGTATCAAGATCTTTTCCAGAATATTTTTTATACATAGGATCAAGCTGAGGAAATAATCTATCTGTAGCGATTTCCATTCTATTTAAAAGAAAACTTTTTATAATAAATGAACAAATTAACCGCATTTATAGAAAATGGACATAAAGAAACATTTCTAGAAAGAAATATGAAAATAAATCTATTATTCGTAAAACATGCTTCTGTTTTTTAGGACTTTAAAAATATAAAAAACAAGTATAAAACTATCAAAGTAGGAGGTAAGAATGTGGTTTAGATGAAGGTCTGAAAGGCTTGAAAACATACAAGAAAAATTAGATTCTGAAGGAGTTCATTTTTCCTCCACACAAGATCATCATGTTAATATGTTTCATAAAACGGAAAACTTGTCGCTATATCATTTTGGGAAATTGTTAGGATTTTCTTTAAATAAAAAAAATAGCTGCTAATACTTGAACAAAAAGTGAAAATGCTGCAGATATCAATCTTGGTTTAAGATACATAACCGTACATTGTGACGTTATAGACAGTTCAACAAATTTCAGCAAACAAGGAAAATTAAGCACAGCGTTAGTTACTTTACCTATTACGACGGAACAACAATTATCTGGATCTGTTTCACAATATAAAGATATGGAAAGTTCTTTACAAGTAAGAGTAGGAATTTATAACAAGTTAATTTTTTGGATAAATTCGAACAAGGCCGAAGACCGCGAAGCGTTTAACAAAAATATAGGAATGACATTAATGGAAAATTACTTTAGTTAAAAAATTATGCAACAAATGAATGGAAAAAATTTCAAAACAGAACAAGAACTTAGAAATCTTTATTACGATCCAAAATCTGTTTATGCGGGTACGTTTCAGATATAAAATATCAATAAAATAAATGGATATAGATTTTAGCGACTTCGACTATGATGATTTTGCAAGAGAAAAAGATGATATTGAAATGAATAAGTATGATATAGAGAAATATGAGAACGAAAATGACTACATAGAAAGAGATGACATGAACAACTTGTTGGCAAATGAAATAGGAAGAGAAGAAACTACTTTCAAGGAACCTGAAGTTGAAGTAAACGTACCAATAGTAGAGCCTAATCTAGAATGGGATAAAACTTATGATAAATTGGAACTAGATAATATTCCTAATCCACAAAAAGACCTAGCCGATCAAAAAAGATTTGAAACCTAAGAAAAGAAAATATTTTTACTTAATTTTTTCGAGCATAATGTTGTAAAAAGAGATGAGGTAAATTCTAAGGAACTCATCGAAAAGTTTAACGTTAGGTTAAATCAAGAAGGAAAAGTTATAGGTGAAAAATTTGAAGGTAAAAATATTATAGTTTTAGAAAATGGTAAGTTTGTCTGTTCGAAAAATAAACAACTACAAGAATCTATTAACAGATTTAAGGAACTATCTAGAAAAGCACAAGCTGAACATTTGAGTTTATTTTCTGCACAAATTGAAGATAAAATCGAAATGCAAGACATGATAGTTTAGAAGAAATAACATCACAAATTAGTAGTGACTCATTAGAAAGTCTAAATAATAAGTTAGAGTCCTATATTGATAAGTTAGAAGCGACAATGAAAGGCATCTCCTCTAAGGAAGATGATTTAACACCAAAAGAAGTGCTTAGAACCGTAAAAGGTTACTTAGACATGCCGGAATCTCAAACCGTAGACGAAAAACTAAAAAATCTGGAAAATGAAGCGAATCATTAGAGGTTAAAAAAATTACAAGAAACAGATCCACAAAAAAAGAAGCTGCATATGATGCCTTAGAAAAACTTGCAAGAATATCCGCTGATAAAATAAGATTAGAAAATAATGAGAGGGTTATAGAATCAGAAACTCAAGATATTATAAGAGAAGAATTAGAACTAGACGACCTTCATTCATTTTGAAAAGTTTAAAAAATGGGAAAAAATAATTTAATAGGTTTAAGTGGGGTAGCAATTGCTATAGGAGGAATTGTAACAATCGTGTTAATAAGTGCGAGATATGCTGTTAAAAAAGGAGCCTAAGCTACTAGTAGATTTGTAAAAGCTGTAGCAAATTTAGCGAAACAAGTGGCTCCTATAGCTAGCGCTGTACTAGGTTTACTTGCTAATGTTTTAAAATAGGGAGCCAAAGGTGTACGTTTCTTAGCTAAAAACTTATGGATATTAGTCTTATTTTTAACTTGGTTTGTTTATGATTATGCAAAACGAAAAAAGACGATCAAAGATCGCACGTAGTGTTCGTATAAAAAAAAGATCAAAGATCGCACGTAGTGTTTCTAAAAATAAAAAAATATAAAAATAAAAAATACGTTCTTAAAATATAATGTAAAAATAATTTTTTTTTGTGATAATTTTTTTTTTATATAATAAATGGCAACCATACACGAACATAAACCAAATTTTCGAAAACTTAAAATGAGTGATATCAAAGGATCGTGATCTAAACATCATATTACTTTTAATCATAATAAAGCCAATTCTGGCAAAGAGATCTACAAAGATATTCCTAGACTAAACAAAGAAGATTGCTTGGTACCAAAGGCTTTAAATTTGAAGTTTGATTTTAAGAATGCAAATGCAAAGTCTTGTTTTTTAAAGAATCTAAGAAAAGGACTTATGGATAGATTTTTGGGATCCGTTGTAGGCGAGATTTTATTTGATAATACTGGGAATAGTACTTGTGAAATCTACAAAGACCTCTGGCTACCTGAAAGAACTCGAGAAGAAATGTGCAACTTTGAATTAGCGATGGAAAATACAAGGAAATTAATTTCAAAAGATGATTTAGGAGCTAAAACAGGAACCACACAAAAAGTTTCGGATGCTTTAATTGCTGGAGTTTAAAAAAGAAAAATTGGTTTGTCTAAAATTTAAGGAGATCACGGACTGTTTTCTCCTTCAACCTTGGAAAATAATTTTCAATATAGAATTACTCTACCTAAAGCAGACAAAATTATGGTAGCTCAAGGTAGAGAAAGCGTAGAAAGTTATAGTTTAGAAAATATAGAATTAAAATATGAAAAGATCCAAAACGAAGATTTAGCTAATGAAAGTATTATGGGATATGAAGCTGGAAAATCCTTGTCTTTTGAACATGGGACTTTGTTGAAGACCGTGGAGTGGGATAAGACCTCCACCTTAGTAAATGAGACCAGAAATCTTCTTAGAAAAAGTATAGCAGCTATCGTAATGTTATTTAGAAATAACACCATAACAGATTCAGAAAACTGTCTACCCTAATATAGAATTTATAAAAATCACCATCAAAGGAGTACCTAATTCTGTTTATGGACAAGGTATTAAAAAGAAGACCTCTACAACGAAGCCAAAAGGTTGTTCGAACATAAATCCGAATTAGAATATGAACCTAGTAGCATGAGCGTGAGAAAGTTTTTCAAAGATAAATTTGCGTTTGTCGTGGACTTAAGAACCACAGAAGATAAGTTAGTCATAGGAGCTGGAAAAACGCTGTTTAATACTCAAAATGGGGTGTTGTTAGAAATTACCAATAAAGCTACGACAGCTAATGTAATGTGTCTTATATTCGTAGTAAGTGATGGATTTGTGACTTTAAGAATAGAATGATAGAAAATGTTTGTTACTGAGCTCTTTGCGCTCCGACAAACAAACATGAGACATAAAAACGTGCTAATTTTTTCTGATATTTTTTTTTTTTAATAAATGGTAAATAACTGCATACGTTCAGAAAGAATAGAAAAAATATTCCAGAGCCAAATATTCCTTGAGAAATGATTAAAGAAATAAAAATTAATAAAACTTGTGGATGTACTTCTAGATTTGGAAGAAAGGGAAATAGTCTTAGATTAAATACCTTTTTTGAATATTAAAATTCATTTACTAAAGGCGTAAAAAACACAAACACAAAAAGTAATGATCTTTAAACGCGTATAAATGTTTATCTTTTAGAAGAGATAAACATTTTTTTTTCTATGTTATATTGTACTCATAAGGAAATCTTACAGAGATCTCTAATTTTGCGTATTTTGTGTTTTTTAATTTTTTGTAGAACTTCATTTTTTTCTCCTTTTGACATGTGTCCTAAACAATCATCAAAAATAATGTCCATATCTTTTCTACTAGGATTATAAAAAGTAACTAAACGAGAAATATTTTCTCTATAAAGTTTTGTAATCGAGGTGAGTTGCTGCGTGATAACGATCATGGAGAGTCCATAATGTCTTGCAGAAAATCCTAATTTCACGAGTTCTAAAATACGTTTTTCACAAAAGAACTTGATGCTATATCATCTAAAATAATTAAGAAATTGATTCCTTTTGCAATTTCAACAATTTGTTTAAAAAAACGACTCCACGTCGTTTTAATCACAAGCCACGGCTATAAAGTTTTCGTCTTTATCATAAGGCCAAGCTTGATAAGTTTTATTCCATTCGTAGGTGGGACAAATAAGAAAAATATAAACGAAATAACCTAAGAAACTTGTTTCCAGCATATTTAACAAGTAATAGGTTTTTCCGGAATTGGTCATTCTTACGATAATCATATTAAAAGGATCTGTGTTCGCTTCGCTCAACGCTACGCCGCCTTGTGTTTTCGAGGTTGAAGAAGAAGATGACGCCTCGCAACCTTCGGTTTTTTTTTAATTAGTTGAGATTTCTTTTAAGAAACAGTTTCTTTGTTCGTCTCCTCTTTCTGGCTCGTCTCCTCATTTTTGTTCATTTCTTCTTCTGATTCTTGTGTTTTGTGGCTGTTCCGACATTCTTCTTTATTATTAGTATTTTTTATCGTGTTTTTTTTTCTTTTTTGTCGCCTTGCTCACAACATGCCTTTCGACGATAATCGTGCCTGAAAAAATCCCTATGAGAGGAATATAGGGTGTGATGTGTTCTAAAATGAATTTTATGTCTTGTCGAAATGGCTCGTTGTCAGAGAGTTCTCGACCCACTTGTGTAGAGTTTTCGATGAGTTTTAGATGCACCATGAGATCCGATAAGTTGTCAATCAAGACGTCCGTAAGAAGCTCGTTAGTTTTTCTAAATTGTTCTCGCTGATAATCTCGATGAATTTGTTCTAAAGTTTTTTTTGACACTTTCTTTATGTAAGATTGCGTGTAAAAATCGCTCCCTGGTCGTTTGAGTTCTTTTTCGGTGGATAGTTTTAAAAGTTGCTCTCGAATGTTTATGGAATAATCGATACTCGTTTATTATAGTGTTTTTCTTGATCTGGTCGTGAGATTTTTTTGGGATAGTTTTTTTGGGTGATTTTTTTTGGGGTAATTTCTTTGGTGAGATTTTTTTGGTGAGATTTCTTGGGTGAGATTTTTTTGGTGAGATTTGTTTTTGAGCAAAGTTTCCCATCCACTGCCATCTTGAAGATTTAATGAATGTGGTTTTTCTTCACCGCCATCTTTAATATTTAATGAGTGTGGCAGAAGGAACGAATTTCTATCTACTTATAACCGTTAGTATAATAGCAGAGTGCAATCAGATTAATCATGAAATATTAATAAGGTCTTGGTTCCTGAATAACATTAGATAGATAGATAGATAAATAGGTACATAGATAGATAGATAGATAGATAGATAGATAGATAGATAGAGAGATAGTTTATTTGACTCTAACCTTACAGCTCTCATACATAAATTCTACCGATAAAATATGTTAGGCTTACATAAATTTAAAATAGATAAGCTAATTTACAAGTATTTTAAAAATATTTTTAAGATAGTGAAAAGAGAGAGAATGTATGCTTATTCTTGTACAAAAGTTATGATAAAACACTCCCTAAATTATTCAAAAAACTTACTGGAATTAAAATTCATAAAACTATTTTTAAATCTAAGTGTTTTATAACTGGCACGTTAAATTTCCTAGTTTTACAAAGAAAACGGCTATTGCCGCTATTTAATTGTGGTAACAATTCCGTTAACTTATGCTCTGGATTATTAACATGTTTGAAAAAGTTTTGTTGTTAGTCCATGTCACATCTCGTTAAGTGATGGAATGTTCTTGTTCCTCAGTGAATCTTCATAAAGTTAGTAGGGGAATATTACTGGAAATGAACGTTTCTGATGTCTTTCAGGCTTGTCAGACAAATATTTGGGCAATGGGTCGTGAAAAGCTTGGTACGCATATTCAGTGACTGGTGGAATACAGGTGGAAAAGAAATAGATTAGTTCGTTGAGTGGCAATTTTGCTCGTTTTAACTGGCTTCCAAAATAAATTAGAGTTGTAAGCTTAAAGACATATTTTTAAGAAAAAGATTTACAGGTTAAAAGGATTGTCAAAAGAGGTAATTACGAAGTATCCAAAGTTAGACAAGAAGTATGGAGTGAAGAGTTGACCCCAAGGATTTACAGAGTTGGGCTTAGGCAGCTAGAGATAAGCGTTTTCAGAATATAAAAGTTTATAGAGATGCTAATTGTTGAGTTAAGAGACTAGGGATACATACGTAGGATGTAAGTAGCTTGAAAAGTAGTTGGTTTCACATATTTCGTTACGATTCACGAATCAACCGCAGCCAGAATAAAGTTCCCTCGGGACTATCGTCACGTGCTATATGGCAGTTTCTACAGGTTCATCTCCATGGATTGTACACTTTGACGCCAAACTTAGTCTTCAAAAACAATTGTTAAATGAAACACTGAAAACAATAGTTACCTGAAGAAGAGAAATACTTGAACTTTCCGACCATGTGAAATACAGTATATGGAAAAAGACTACCAAGAAGTCAATCGAATACGTATCTGATATTATTGAAAATGTCCAGCAGCTTTCTGGTCTTAAGTCGTATCACCTGACATGCTATCGAACTTTCACCAACATCGCTAAGCTAAAAAGGCCAGAAAACTGCAGCAAGTGCACCTTCAAACACCTGCAGTACAAACACGGATGAGCACGACCATCGTGCGGAAAAGTGTCGCGAACAACGAGGCAATCGTTTTAGAAACTTGGGCTTGATTGTATCACTATCAGATGAGCTAATACTTCAGCTATGCAATTATGTATACCACCTTTATAGGTATGAATACCAGTCTGATGTAAACCTAGAACGGTACTTGGCTTTTAAGCCTGGGAAATACAAGAAATAGATACTACCACTCAAAGAAGATTCTCTTTTGCTTCACATTAATTTGGTTGTATACCAATGTGATATGGGGGGAAATGCTACACAACCCATTCTCAACCTTCCAAATCTCACCGACGTTTTTTTTGAGTATTGATAAGAGTGGAAAAGCTGGTGTCAAATGCATCAGTTTACCTCTAGCTTGTGACTCTATTGTAGTGCTGATAAACAGGTAATGGACAAACGGCTGTGAAAACAACAGATGTTCGTATCGCATATTTCGTTTAAATTGTACGGATGTGTGCCAAGAAAATGTAGTGACTGCAAGAACAGTAAAATAAACAGCAAGGACCCAGATAATCCCAGCTATGACGTGTTTGACTGCAGTGTTTTTTCAAGTGATAGTGATCATGAATGCGATCAGTTAAACGTTTCTAGAGTGTATTCGAGCTACTCTCCAAATTATGTCAAAAGCCTTCAGCTCGATAGAAACCATCCAGTTAGGCTATGGAGATGCTCAAGACTGCATTCCACCACTAAAACGTTTAACTCGGTCTTAAATTTGTTGGACTGGGGAAAATTTAATGAAGTGTAGCGAATGGAAGTTTGTGAAGGAGCACAGAATGTAATAATGATGGTGGCATGTGATGCGGGAAGAGTGACTATTTAAATTGGAAAATACAAAACAACTGCGGGTCTAGGACTTGGGAGCTCCTGCAAACTACACAGCATGTGCATGGTTACATGTATTGTTGATCAATTTTTAAAATTGCGATTGTTTACTTACACAAAGAGGTATAATGGAAATATAGTAACAGCTGGGTAGTCAAGCAAAAGGCACCAACTGAACAAACTTATTTTGTTTTGCAACTAATGATATAGAAGTAAATTTTATGCTATGAATGGGAGTAGTTGTAAAAGTGCCGATTCTACCCCATTTTTTTTTACCTCTATAATCCGCCTCCCAAATCGACTTACCTCTATAATCCGCCTCCCAAATCGCCTCCCAAATCGCCTCCCAAATCTTTTTACCTCCCCATTTTTTTTACCTCTATAATCCGCCTCCTAAAAAATTCCTCAGATTTATTTTGTTCTCAAATTGTGGTTTCA